>QVNW01000502.1:0-37152 GCA_014825475.1 Pseudomyrmex flavicornis
GCGATAGACTTTTTGGAACGTCTTCACGTCCGCTTCATTAATATCTTTCATCAATATTCATAAAAAAAAAAAAAAAGCGCGAACATATACTTCTTATAATGCGAAAAAAATGTTTTGTAATAAAACACAGTTGCGCGATATATATATAATACTTATACATTCTTCTCCATTGCGAGACAATAGCGCTATTGTTTTGTAGCGGGAGGGTAGAGTGAGCTTCTCTTTCCGTTCCGCGTGATTGATCGACCGCAGAATGATCATTGATCGCGTCGTTCGCGATGCGCACACCCCTTCCGTTCGTTCGGAACGTGGCGTTCCGCGAGCGGTGTGCTATTACAATAACCGAGAATGTTTTTCCGTGTGCAGCAATGATCCGTAACTAAATGCAAATGCATGTGGACTGTAGTAAATGCAAATTTGAAGAGACGTCGCCGTCTCAACTTTAAACCCGTCTAATGCATTCAAGTGCGACGAAAGCAACGGGTAAGTTCGACGAACTCGGGTGGTGTGTTAGCCAACGCCTTTATGCAAAATTGCAACAACATCGTTTGACTTCATTATTGCGAACTCTGGTCTAATGGCGGTGTATGTATACATATATATGTATACATATATATGTGCTTGCGAGCGCGGCGTCAGTCGGCGGCGTCCAGAGGGATAACAGATGGACAAGTAAACGTCGAACAGACCTGTATACCTAACGGCGACGCGTCGTTTGCCTCGCGCCATGATATATATACGACGACCGATCCGGTCTAGTAGGTAACACAAGTAATAACACAAATGCGCGCGTTCAAACGTGCAAGTAATAATGCAAGCTCGCATTGTTAAGCTCCGAAGGTCCAAATAAACATCTACTATTGTGCGAAAGTTCTTTTGTTCTCGAACGCTTCGCTATTGTGACGACGACGACGACGACGGAGCGGCAGGGAGGCCGCCTTGAAATATGAATGATAATTGTCAACTCCCCCGCGATGTATAGCGTTGCCAATGTGTCCCACATAATACGCCGTAATAATGCATTAAAGGCGTACACAGTTATTAATGTCAAGCGGTAATAATTACAACAGTATATACAACGTTGCTGCGACGTATAGACGTGAGAATTGAGAGGAAGCCTGAATCAATCCGCGCACGATGTTTCAAATCAAGTAAGGCTTCCATCAAAGACAATCCAATAAATTTGCCGCTAAAGCACTCCCTCGAGACAATTATGCAAACCGCGCTCATTAACGAATGCAAAGTACACGAGAAAGAGAGAGAGAGAGAGAGAGAGTCAGATCTCGCAGCGGATTCGAGTGTACAAGCTGGATCGACACATTACTCGCTCGCAGGTAATTTATCTACGGCATGCAAATTCACGCGTACCGACCCCGCCGTTCTCATTTATATTAGGGGAACCTAAACCAATCTGACATTGTAATATCTAATTCCCGGTTAAAGTTTCCGCGAAACGTAATATAATAATCATCATCGATCGCGCAACAATTACAAATGCGAATTAAAAATTACTCTAGTTGCACGTAGTTTATGCACATTCTCAACCATCGCGCGCGTAACCACTTGCTCTATGTTCTATTATTCTATAGAGAATATGTTAAATCGTATTTAGAACTTGGATTTTTTGGAACATCTCGATATTTCTATAGTTCATTCCCTACAAATTTTTTTTTTTTTTTTTTGTAGCTTATTAAGTTTGTTTGAGATAAAACTGTGTAAAGGTTTTTGCAACATAAAAAACTTCCACCTCTTCGCGCGCCGTGTGACGTTATGTTAATGCGCCGTGTTGAAGTTTCATAAATTGAAATAACAAGAGCTGACTCGAACTTGGACTATGAAGCATCGAGCGGAGCTTAGATGGTAAGCACTCTTACCTTTAATTAATTAACACTATACAGGATTAATTTAATCCTGTAAACTCTAATCAGATCAATTCGTTCGGTTGTCAGACGAACGAATATATTCGCCTTAACTTTGATCGTGTCATCATTGCCACAGTAATATAATTAAAATTGTTCGAAATTCTAAATAAATTTGATTACGTTATATTTTCTCTTTAAAGTTATTTTTTTGTGAACGTTGCAAATTTGTCGGAATGTTTATTTAAAATGTAGATTTGCAACGAGATTTTCCCGCAACACCTGTAAAACGACAGTATTTTTAAAAAGAGCGAAATGTCATTTCTGGGAAATAAAGAATTCGTTTACGATTCTTAGAAAGTGTTGCAATAATTTTACGTAACGTAATAAGAGCGAGCTATAACAATAAATTTATAAATTATTTTATATGTTATGAACCAAAACGATTATCGCAACACACAGTAGATATCAAGAAAAGCACGATGTGCGAAATTTCTGTGAATCGCAAAGCAGCGTATAAACAAACAAAACGGGATTATACGACGCTTATAACACATATATATGTATATATGTATATACGACGCTTTAATGCAAATAGCAAGAGAAAATCCAAAGCATATAGTTTAAGTATATGTACAATTGTACGCGCAGCTTTCGTCAACGAATATTCAAAAGAATCGCTGTAATCGGATAATCCTTATGTAAAACTTATTGTTACGTCAAGCGAAAAAGAATTGATGCAAAAAAATCTTTGTAAAAGAAACTTTCGCGCTTATCTTTATCTCATTTATTTTACCAACTTTTGACGATAAGAGATATCATTTGATATGCTACGCGAGCTCGCGGCAAAAGCGCGCAAATATATATATATACACATATATACATATATATATGTATATATATGTACAAACGCGCGACAAAAGTTTCGCAAAGAGGCCGATAAGAAACCGGAAAACGCTGCTATGCATTTGGTACACGGCGCATCTTGCGCGACGTACAGGAAGCACTAACGACTCACATCCGCCGCACCTCTCTTCCTCCCTCCCCCCCGCGGAATACTCGCTTTTCCAACGTGCGAGGGTGAAGGAGAGTGCGAGGGTGGAGGAACAAACAAGAGACATCGGTAAATGCAAATATGGAGCGCGAGTCTGGAGACGTTGTGTCCCTTCGGTCGAGCCTGCGGGGTTAATGCATTTGAGTGCAGTGCGCGATGGCGCGTTGTTTGTCGGCGTATGCTTGTATGCAAATGCGCGGTAAAGAGGACATCGCGCTACATCGCGCGCGGAGATCTCGTAATGTCGATCCCTCGATTGTCGACATTTCGACAGTGCGTTATGTAAATAAACGCACGATGCGACGGCTCTCACAAACGGCTGCGCCAGAGACTGCGGCCTCTGTGTTCCGCCGCCGCCAATCAATTTAGCGATCGCGCGAATAATTTCAACGAGAGAAAGAATAACAAGACACTCCGCCAAACTGGACTCCAGTTTCCGTATTTTTCTCTTATTATTGTAACGTTTTCCTCTTCTCATCTCCGCACGCGGTCGTTTATAATGGACGAAGTAAGAGCTTGCGAGAATGTATAAAGCCACTTGGTTTTCTTGAATTTTTTAAAAACGTCACATTTAGAGACGCGAAGGAAACTGTCTGACAAAGATCGTTATGATGAAGTGTTATGGGAGACAATACGCGAATCTCTCTCTCTCTCTCTCTCTCTCTCTCTCTCTCTCTCTCTCTCTCTCTCTCTCTTCAGTCTAAGCATAGTTGCATAGTTCTAAGTTTCGCAGACATAACACCATTGAATACGTTTAACGTAAACAAGGACTGTGAGGAGGGGAATCCCAAGCAGTCGCGTTTGGTGCTAAATGCGCGGCGATAGCGGGTCTTATTTGCGTTCGATAAATTTAAAGCTGAACTGCCGTTTGTTCGAAGAAGTGAAATACTATAACTCGCATTACAGTTGTGTAAATAAATAAATATCTAATCGATATCGTTGCTTGTGAACCGAATCGCGGGATGAAATAAAGGTAGATAATCGTTAGAGGTTGTTGCCACTTCTGTATAATTTATATTGGTACGGCGTCTTATTGAGATTTAAGTTTGAAGGCTAGCTTCATTGAACAAACCACCTCCCTTATCGCCGCCTGGAAAATCGCAGGACCAGCTCGTGGCACTTTAATGCGCCATGACAAACAGCCGATCTCAGACGGGAGGATGCGACGGATCAAGTGAGAGCCTTCCGAAAATCACCGCGAGATCCCGAAAGATCGTCCGGGGGCGGCGGAGAAAAGAGAGCGCGGGTCCCAATTCATGTGACGGAAGGGAAAGGGAAAAGGGAGGAACGTAATTTGCAATCAGACGTCGAAGTCGCGGGACGCAAACAAGGAAGTCCCTTACGACCGATTGGCTCCGAGCCAGTGACGGATCGCCGTGGTCTTGCCGAAGGGGTGGCGTTTTGTCACTCTTGCAGCTTTTTCACGGTGCGAGCTACCACTCTCGGAAGCTCAACACTCAACCTTCTCTACCGTGGGCTCGGCAAGCACGATTCTTCCCTTCCCTGCGACTTCAAACTCGTCTCTTTTTTGGTCGATAATAAATCAATGCATTATTTACAATGAGAACGCGCTCTCGTTGGTTTGACCTTTTCTCCAAACGACCGCGATAAATGCTGCTTTTTCGCGCGCATCTCACAATTTCGCTCTCGAAAGCTTCGTACACTGCGTACACGCGCTCAAGTTGTTTGCTCGCGACGAAGAGTGCGAGATAGTGCGGTCTGTGCAAACTAAAAGCGCGGCGTGTTGAGCTCTTTGAGTACGGACCGGAGCTCTAAACGACTAATTTGGAGACTACGTTAAGATTCCTGTGTGCAATTGTTAGATCAGAGTTAACAACGCGTCTTTCCGCGTTAAACAAGTGAATAAACGATTCGGCAAAGTTATTCCGGAGATGCGAATTAACACGTATAGAGTTTCAAGGAAAAAAAACATTTTCAAGTCAGGCGCGGCATATAAATAAATAAAATAAAGTTGAAAGCTTTCGAAGCCAACGGAAGATAAAAAAGTTTCGAGTTGCGTTGTTCGGCACTATAAAACGGTCGCGCAACGCGGATGTGTATCGCGTGCGCAAAGAAGAACGTATGTATATTTTAACCCGCGAGAAGGATAACTTTAGGACTCATAACGGTGTATTTTCGCGCGTCGTAACTTCGCGCAAGCACTTTGTACACAAGGAACATAAACTCGAATTGAGTTTGCCAATGTCAAACTCCTCTAAAAACACACCCCTGCTGCGTCTCGAACGTCTCGGCGGAAGTTCACGCAGCTTTTACGGTACTTATACAATATAACGGCATTGTGGTAAACACCGGTGTGGTTGGGTATTACTCCCGCTCGAAGTAGCTCGCACATATATATTCGCGACAAAAAGCGCCTTCTTTTGAATATAAGAAAACATCTGAGATCAACGTCTCATCGTGTCCGAGTTCGCCGTGGCGTTTTTATGATTGTCTTTTACTACTGACTGAGGTATAAAATGTTGCCGAGTGCCGAATGCATAGGCCGATCAGTAAAAAAATAATGTAATTTGTCAGTACATTACTTTCGCAAAAGAGAAATCATATTGATAGAGCATTTTTTAAATTTAATTTACGCATACAAAAGAAAATATTTTAATTAAAATAAAAAAGAAAGATATTTTGATTAATAAAATAAAACAAAAAAAAAAAACGAAAATATTTTGATTGAAATCGATGTCGCACGAGAGAGGTCGCGATAAACGACATTTGTCAGCGCGCTCTGATTTTTGACACAGCACCAAAATTAATGACGCGCAGGTATACAAATAAGTACGGAAATGCAAGAGTACGGTTCGAAGCGCACATTTTTAATGGCTATTCGGTGCGAAGTTTCATCAGAACTATTGTAACCGAGATATCGGATTTCGCCGTCTGAGATAATTCGATTACGATTGCTCGTAACGAATTTTCGAAAACCGTGTCTCACATATTTTAACGGCGCACCTGTTTTGCCGCGTGCTCGTACACATTGTACGCGAATATATGTAAAAACACATTACTGTAATATTGATTAATACGTTTCAAGTGTGATATAGAGAGTTTTGCGCGAGAATGAAAACAATTTTGTTTTCATCGAAACGTAAATTTCTCATTTCGCAGATAAATTCTCTAATTTTTCGAACAAGTCGTTTTTCGATAACGTCGAAAAGATCCCGTATAATTTTATATATACAACGTGCAGATACACGACGAGCTGCAACAACGATATATGATAACTATTTAAAGTAGCGTCCGAATGCCGCGACGAATTACCGTGTAATATTTCGATGCTATTTGCTTAAATATAGAAGAGACCGTTACAACATTCAAAGCAGTGACGAGCGGTTTCGGTGAGCGCGCAATTGGTGATTAACATTATCAATAATAATTGATTTCATAACGGGCCGATATTTCCATTTTGCGCATGTCATTATGTAGATCGGCGAGAAGCGCCCCGCGCATAATTAGCCGCGTGGAATACATCCGCCCTCAACGAAATTATTTTAATATCATTTTCTCTCTCAGAGAACACGCCGGTTGTGTTTAATACACGCGCGCACGCGTATTCAACACGGCACAAACACAAAGCGACGATACACGATGTAAATTATATTATTTATGCGGAGAAAAAGCCGCGAGCGTCAGACGTTTTCGGCAAAACACGAAAATACAAGATACACCACTTTCTCAATTTTACGTGACAAAATAATATCCCATACGCGCGCGTAATTGCTGCGGGAAAAGAGCAGCTGCTAGATTTTATATGTTTATACAAGCTTTCGCGTGTTCGATCTTCATTATATGAACAATGCGAGAGTCTCGAACCGGTCGCGTTCGCAGCGTTAAATTTGCAGTGGGAAACACTTGACCGACGTGTACTCGGACGGCTGAGTTTCGGACGTATGTACTGCGCTCTCGTGTTAATTCGCGCTGCGGATTCCGGAGAGAGACCCGGAAAAGTCGTCAAAGTTCGCGAATTTCCACGGCGATGAAAGTGGTACACGCTCTCACGCCGCTTAAGCGTGAGACGCGCGGACTAAATTACTCGATTCTTGCATTGACATTAACATACAATCGATATCGATCGCGTATTTTCGCGGCGTAACTCTCGTTAATACGAATCGCTCTCTCCCTCTCTCTCTCTCTCTCTCTCGAAACTTTCTTCCGCTTGCGCCGTCTCTATATTTATTATGTGCGCGCGCATATCTTGCAAATAATTTTTAATATCGTTTCTTCGTAAAGAGCGCCGGAAGCGAAGAAAGAGAAAGAGGAAAATTACTCAAGACGAGAGTTCGCGAGACGATTTTAAGTACACAACTTTAAATCGTCCTTGCCAGAATTTTTCAGAATTCTGCGCGATCGAGTCGGACGACTCCCGCGGCAGATTTTCTGTGCGCGCATCCCATTATCATCTCCACCGGGCATCACGCGATCGAGTCGGATTTTCTCGACGCCCCGTTGGTTCGAACGGTAAATTTGCTTTTTCTATTAGCGGCTTCGCAACACACAGCAAGAGATGAATTCTCTCGGAATTGCTTGACCTCAATTCCGTCGTATACTCTGTAGGGGGGTGCTCGGATATGGTACTTCTTTTTCCGGACTTTTTTTTTTCTTGTTGGAATGGGTTCTTCGTTACAAGAGCGATAAGAAGAAAGGACGCGCTTTAAAACCTCTCTGCCATTTATTGCTTCTCGTATTTAATTGAACGGATCTACTTCGTAAAATTGGCTAAAACTGCTAATATCTATCGCATGTTATTATTGTTTATTTGTAATCTCGTTTGTTTAAAACATTTTACGAAGCACCTCTTATCACTGTTTTTTTCTTGAGACAAAATTCTTATACCAAAAAAAATTAATATACGTGATGATATATGTAGAAATGTAACAGAAATATCGAAAAATTGCGAAAAAAAATGGAAAAATAACACGAACGTAACTAAAGACGATTATTACGTAAACGAGACGTGTTGCACCGAAAAATTACATAGTTCTATTGCAATACTATTTTCGTTGTACCGCAATTATTAAACTCGAGACTACTAAAAATTGTTCGCAAATCGGATCGCGAGAAGCCACGTTGCATCGTGGGGCGCGTGGAGCCGCTAATTCATTCGTAACTACTCTCTTTCCCCATTTCCAGACCGATTACTATCTATGCGGAAACCGAATATTACCATCGCTATCTGCACACGTTGTATTCCTGCGCGCTGTAATGCAGTTCGTAACGGTGAGCGGGAGCTCCTGGATAAAAAGAAAAAGAGAATTTCGTCCGACACCGACGATGAATACGGGATGAGCATGCGGACGTCACTCTCTTCTCAATACGAGCCGTAATTGTGACTACAAAGGCGTCACCTATCGTGGTCCATAAGAAGAGAGATCTCGGTTTTTTCTTGCGCGTTTTTTTTTCCCCGATTCACGTCGCGCGCGCGCATGAAATTCTGCACAAGCAAGTGCTTGGCAGGACTACTGATTTCCATAAAATTATTACACGCTCGTGCACGCTCATGCCAAAAAATTTGCATACCGCAAGCATTCGGGCAGTGCCACATCGTGCGAGAAAAAAGGACGTTGCAATAAAAAGGTTTCTACCATCCCGCTCTAATCGCGTTTTCGTGTCCTCTCTCGCGCGCTGCGTGCGAACGCTGACACAAGTTTTCTCTATTTCTCTCTCTGTCTCCTCTCCTCTCTCTTACGTAAAATATTTATCGTTTTTTTTTTTTTTTTTTTTTTCTAGTAGTAGTGTGACGCAGCGAACAAGCAATTTTCGATTTTCTGAGAAATGGAAATTCTTACAAGGGATATGTCGCAATATAGTAACGGGAAAAGAAAGAAATAGAAATGATGAGACTGTGTGGCGTTGTCACAAAAAAAAACACATTTCTATATATTAAAAGTTCAATATTATATTTTCATACTATTTTACATTAATGTCACAGTCGACATATAGAGCAATAACATTACGATTATTCAACATAATGTTGAGATATACAATATGACGTTAAATTTTATCGATATAATACTATATTATCGCTTAAAGTAACGTCGAGCATTTGTTTGCTCATAAATTCGTCTCTGGTCAAAGAAAAATATTATAAAATGAGGTTTTTCGATATATTTACATGATTCACAAAATATTTTTTTTTATTTAGATGCTATAATTATAGAACGTTAAAAAAAAAATAAATTGAGATATATAAAGTTCGCTCTCTCGAATAGAATCTCATTAAGCGGGTTAAGTACTTTTAAGATACGAATATAATTCGTGCAAAATATCTTCGAAGAATCTTCTCTTTGTGTGTGTGTGTGTGTTTTGCTTATTATAAAGAAATATTAAAACTGCGGAACTACATGCAGAATGTGAATTTTCTCTCTCACTCAAAAAAAAAAAAAGAATTGTTTTAAATCTTTGTTTTCATCGCGTATTCCGCAAATCTATATTTTTTTCACTAACTTGTCGTTTTACAGTCGAGCGGAAAAATGTAAATGGTTATCGGTTTCTCTCAGAAGCATAGGCATTCTTCGACTAGTCCTTACTTTCGGACATGACAGAGTTGTCCAAGATCGTCATCGGTCGTTTCGCTATCAATTGGCTAATTTGTTCGCAACTGATAGTCGCCGTTCTGCGTGATGTAACGAACCCATGGCAGTGCCTGGTAACCGCTCTTCTCGATAATCTTTAAGTACCGTACTTGAATACCGGACGTGGTAAAATACGGTATTTCAAACTTCACTTGTATAGGTGGCTTGCCTTCGACATCTTCGCCGACAACTGACGGCAGACCGAAGTGCGCTCTCATAAGATACTCCTTGCCGCCAGGAAATGACTTGATGATCCAAGTGATGGCGCTCTGCTCGGGTGAATATTTAACGCTGCCGATTGTAGTCTTAAATTTGGGCGAGTCTGCGTCGTTTGGTACCGGAATCACAATCTCCACATTGTTCGCCGTAGAACGACGTTTAAACTGCGATCTTGCTTTGATCATATATTCAACTCTGCTATGAGCATGCCGCTCAATCACAGACTCGATCCATATGAGAGGCTTCACATGTGTGTTCAGCCTGTATGACATGAGCTCGAATTCGCCGTCCGGTGGTATGAACGAGATTGTTCGATCGTTCTCGAAACGCGAGAGTCTCACGCATTGATGAAACTTGACATCCTCCAGCTCAACGGACTTTGATTTGCCACGTCCGGTTGATTCAAACAGAACTTTGTCATTGAGACCTAATCTTAGTTCTGGCATTCCAGACAGATAGACTCTCATTTTTATGGCACCAACAATCTCCGAGCTCAAAACATTTCCGTTGGCATTTGCCAGAAGGTTCACCGACTCTATTACATCTAGGAATACTTCGTTTTTCCGATACTTAATGCCTTCAGATCGCCAAGAGACAGCATTAGTCACAGCCATGGGAATTCTAGGTTGAATCTCTAGTTTGTGACCTTCTTGAGTGATATATTCTTGTAGAATTTTGCTGTCAGTAGTTTGAGGATAACCAAAATCTAACAATTCATCCAGAAGTTCATAAATAACAACAAAGTTGTCTCGTATACTTTCTTCTTCCAATTCTTTAAAATACTCCTGCATGACATGCACTACTTTGTGCAAAAATACAAATACTAGAGATATATTCGCATTTTTTTTCGTGGTGGACACAATGTACAAATTATTATATTTTATGTATGCGTATGTGCATTCTGGAGTCTGGATAATAGGAGTAAGATTGCCTTCTTCTTCACGTTCCATTACAAGTGGCATAAACTTTTCTATAACACCAGTCTCGATGTCGCCACGGTAGTTTCGTGAAATCAACACCTTGCCCTTCACATCCAAAATGTATATCGCTGATGTAGACATCTTGTCTCAAACTGTAAGCAAACAAAAAGATAAATGTTAATAGTATTATTTATATTTTTATATTCACTTAAACAAAGCTTGAAAACTTATTTTACTTGTATATAGATTAGTTAATTAGGAAAGTATATTATTATTACTAATTAAAACTTAATGATTATACATATACAGATGATACTTTGTTTGAACTATATTAGGTTAGGATCACTAGGCAAAATTTTGAATTCAAATTTGGAGTTCGAGAAAGTAATAAGTTATATTCTATGAAGAAACAATCGTACTATATAAAAATCAAGACAATAATATTTAATGTATAGGGAAAAAGAGCTCAAGTTGATAAAAACAAAAACGTTGCAATAAGAAATCTTGTAGAAGTATAATCGATATTTACTTTGACACACAATGTCTGCGAGTGAAATATTCAAGAGTTTTGCATTTACATCTAGAAATGCGGACTTTTTCAGAAATCAACAGCAAGATTGAACTAGAAAAAATGAATCCACTACGTACAATCCACACATCTGATAACTCGCGGTGACTGCCACTGTGGACTGTCGTGAAGTTGCCGAGACTGGCGATGTGCGCGAGGCGCATGCGTCAGCAGCCAACTTCACGCAAGATATCGACCGCATCGCTATGTGCCGTTCGAACGTCGTAAAATGCTCGAACCAATATTTTATTAAGGCAAGGTGAATTAATTAGAAACTAGGTACGGCAGCATATTTGATATACAGTAAATATTAATATCACGTTACGTGAAGTGTACGGAATAATAATGAAAGCTTAAGTCTTTAAGCAAAACGAGTTTTTATAGAATAATAATAGCACTTCTAGAAGAGTTTGTATTTAGATCAATGTTTTATCAGATTGTTTTTATTAACTAAAATAATATAAAAAAATACAAATAATACTCAAAACAAGTAATATAAATATTTATAGAGGGGCAAATCGGATATTTCATCTAAATATGATGCAAACCAAACATTCAAGATGAATTTTTGAATTAAAATTTATTTTGAATTATTACATGTAATAATTTACATGTTGTTAAATAAATACATACAAATATATTATTCGCATTAACATCTAGCACATTGGTTCACATTGACTAAATGAGCCTTATTCGTCTTGCTTCTAGATTATTTCTTAATTGTTATTAAATATTTATCTCAATAAAAAAGATTTTTATATACGGAAATACTTAATTACTTAAATAATTTTTTTTAATAATTACACATGCGATAATAAATTGTGCAATTAATACAACGTGCAAAAACATTTGTTTCTTTCTTCTTATTGTTAAATATATATTAAAAAAAATATTTATAGAGATATTTGTAAGAGAAAGATACCACGACGACATAAATATTCTGTGTTTTTTATCTGTTACTCTTAATTTATTCGAATAGATGCAAATATTTCTAAAATTGTGCTTAATACAGGAGAGAAGGTAAATCCTATCTAAGGCATTTTAATCTGTACTCCGTGTTTCACGAAACATTAAATCCTACTTGAAGCTGTTTCGTAGAAGGCGCCGCTGTATCTCCGACAAAGCGCCTTCCAGCATTAAGATTCTATACAACTGGAAGTCATTTAATCTCGGCGGAAGATTTCAGCGTTGGCCACTCTACGGAAGAGCAACTATAGTTCGCTATAAGATATTCGCGTACCGAGTTTGAAAACATAGAAAATAAAGCTTGGATCATTGCGAAGCAAATTCGGCGAATAAGATTTGTTTTCTTCTTCGAAGCGCGAACTTTTCAGATCGAGCTTGTGTTGCTCGAAACTACTAAAAATTTAAATTAAAAATTGGTGAACGCGTAAAAATGTAAAAGTGAATTAATTTTACATTTTATATCACTGTAGTTTTTAATATCTATTAACAATTGACTAATTAAGGTAAATTCTTACATTCTGAGTATTGTTACGACAGTTTACAAAACAATGTATTAAATATTGTGCAATACTCACAAATATTTCGCGCATTAAATTTTTAATGCGAAAATTTGAATCTCACAAATATTTCTCGTAAACAATGTTCATTCTAACGCAGTTCTATCGATTTTCTAGAGTTGCCGAATATGCCGATAGACGCGACAGTACCGGCTGCATTAAACCGACTGCAAATACACGTCGATAGTGATTGCCGGCTTACAGATTCTGCCAAAATAAAACGCTGCCGCGTTTTCCCCAAAAAGCTTCGACACGTGCGACACGCTGCGTCGCGTTGTTGTTCAATACAAAAACGCATCGACAGAATGTAAAGCCACTGCAGTTTCATAAACTATTGATACTTACTACTTTTCTTTTTCTCGTTGTAACGCAACACGCTGTTACGTTCTAGAGTGTATGGGACCAAAACAAACTGAAAAAAAAAAAAACCATTATGTTTATTTGATTTTTGCACAATCGACGTTTGTCGATTTGATTTGTCGGAGAGTTTAATTGAAGATCGTGAGATTTTTTTTTTTTTGCAGTACTGCTCCATGCGCGCGTATTCGCTGTCGTGTTAAAACGCGATTTGTGCCTCGAATGTAAAAGCTCGGTCCTTGTCTAATCGATTTAACGTTTATAACAGGCGTCAAAAGGCGTGTTTCCGGCCGCCGTTCGAAAATCGTAGCTGTACTTCAACTATTCACAACCGAGCGGTCCAACTATGTTATCTGTGGTCAGCGTAACTATATTCCAATTAGATGTTTCGATCGCGCTTATTTTTCCTTGATAGAGATACAACTTTCTTTTAGCGGTTTTATGGCTCGATTTTAGAACTATATTGTGATTGTCGAGTGGATTTTAACATTTTGACTCACATCAATCGTCCACAAATCATGCATTTTATTGAAAATTACAGCCTACGAATATAATTTATCTTATTCTGCGCTCGATTCGCGATATTTCACGTTGATAATTGAATGACGAATACGCGAAGCTGAAATAAATAAAAAATAAAATTGTTACACATACGAACACTATAATTTTCATTAAAATACAAGCATCGTTCATATATATATGTGTGTGTGTGTGTGTGTGTGTGTGTATGACAAGGCGATCTCATTGATAAAATTTGATTTGATTTTGATTTAATAGGTGTATTTTATCAAACATGAACAATCCAGAGAATCAAATTACATCTATTATTATACATATAACAAAAACGTTACAAATTCTCAATAGCAATAATAATATAATTTTTTTTGTGATATTAAAAATATCTCTGATCAATGTTTGTAAAGTTATGGTCATGGCCTCTATCTGTGTGTACATGAGTGTCTCCTTTTACACAAATATTTCATTTAAATGACACACATACAATCTTGACCACAACTACCAATGTAACATCTTTATATTCATTCTTTTCTTTTCATTGTATTGATAAGAACCTAATACCAGATCGAAACGTTTACACAATAAACCACTTATCATACACTATACACACCGTGAACCGTGTTTTGCTTCTAACGGCCATTACTACTTTCTTCTCTCTTTATTTAAAAATATCTCTGTTAGAAACTAGAAACTTGCAAATTAAAACGGACATAGCTCGTTTTATTCTTCAATAATGCAAAATCTCTATTTATATGAAATAGGATAAATCTAAGAACAGACGATGTGTTTTTCTCATCGTAAACCGGATTTAAATCTTTCACGGAGGTCGATAATATTATTCCAGAGCAGAGTTTTTCCATCCCGGATGAATTTTAATCGCGGCGATTGAGATTCACGTTATAATTTACGTAGCTAAAACTCGCGATAATATTTCCTGGTTAAGTGACCGGCGAAATAGAGGACCTCGCTAATGAATACATTAACGAACGATGAGTAGAACGACGACCTACGCGTCCGCGCGTGTGATCAGGTTTCTCTCTGTGCGGTTGTTTTAGCATAAAATATTGAATAGATACGGATCGTGACGCCGATAGTATGCATCCAGATGTGTTTGCTCGATAAACATTTCCCAACAGTATTTAGGAAAACAAGCTTGGATGTCGGCACGAGTGTCCTCTCGTCGAATTCCGCGATTTTCTACTTTCAATTGGACTTGAGCTCGCCGCAGATATACCCTGATGAATGTTTCATACTAATCGTAGTTTGTGACTGCACACATAACATCATCGTGATTATTATTACTATTATTATGTGACGTATCGATTTGTTGACAATAATGAAGTACATGTATTACATGTGACAATTGAGTAAATAAATACGCATTAGTATGCACAGTTAGAATATATTTGTATACATTAATGTATATAATAGTATTAATATTGTAATATCAAATTATGTGAGATATTAATATAACATTATTAATATATGTACATACACATATGTATATACATGTACATCGTAAAATTGCTTGAATAAACACAAGCAAACATTTTCCGTTCCTGATACTGACGGTTAAACAAATTTCCTCTTTCGTTGGAACTAACAGCACTTTTCACCTGTGAATTAATCATGAGCTAGAAAATCATTCGTCGCGCACGGCTTATGCATCCGGCGCGTAGTGCCGACCGAGCGAATATTTACTGGAGAGCACGATCGGGCGGCAGTGAATCGCGTACTGTTTGCGGCAAATTCCACGAGAGATTCCATTGTAATTGAACGAGACTGACTCGATTATAAAGTCAAATCATTGGCAGGTGGAGAGATAGGAAGTTCTTCCTTTGTGAGCGAATGGAATGCATTTTCCCTTCCTCAATCTTCCGCCTTACCCCTTTTCTCCCTTTTTTCGCTCGCTTTCAAACGCCTAGCATGCTGAATCGAAGTTCAGACAATGATGGCGCCTTGGAGCGCCACGTTTCTCGCATCACGTCCAATCCGCGAAACGTTTCAAAGAGATCACTTTGAGAAATTTAAAAAGTCTCCGAAAACTCGCACGAATTACCGACACCATTAAAAAGCAGAAAACTCGACACGAATTTTTTGAGAAATAAAATTTTGTTTTCAAATCTTTTTAGAATAAACGATGTGTTTGTTCGAACTTATCGCACAAACTGTAATAATATATTTGAGTAGATATAAAATAGTAATGAAAATGTATCTTTTACGTATGAGAGCACAACAGTGTTATAATTTACGATAAAAAATGTAAGTATATAGAAAACTTTTGTCGCTCACATTTATCTTGAGATTAACCTACTTCGAGTGTGCTTCCTATATAGAGGAGAGAACATTTACGTAAGAGTTGTAAGAATAATATCAACATAGCTGTATATAAAAGAGTATATGCACTCTCTTCGCTACATTTCCGCCATTTTTAAACACTACGCAAATATTTTCTCTTCGCTGGTTGACGGTGATTTTCCACTATTAGATGAAATCATACATTTCTCTCGTATTGAGAAAGAATAGAAGTTCCAAAAATACATCGACAGATTGAGTGGCCCTGAAGAATGACAGAACTATGGAAAAACCGCAGTATTGAAGTTTTGTCAATACCTTTAGTTCGTTTTCTCGCGGATGAAACGTCAAACCGAAGATAAAATGATTCGGTACAAGGTTGGAGGCCTTGCGCAGTTACATATTACACGTCTATTCCTATATAGCCGAGTCTCTTCTGGGAACTGCGAGCGCTATATCGAAAGGGACGAAAGTTAGAGCCGCCTGGGGGATCGGTACGACCGATAATTGAGGCTTGAATTAAATTAGCCCCGGTTCCATTCCAGAACGACTGAAAGTCTCCGCGTTGCTCGCGCGATAACCGAATTGACCCGCGTCGGTCGATCTAATCGCGATTATCGAACATTGCTCTTACGCCGAGATTTTATTAGGATCGATATCGCGTCGCGATTAAATCGGTTAGGCAAGATGCATAATGGATTGAGCAAACGCACGTGGGTTCGATAGCGAGATCAAGCGTCTCTTTGACTTGAGCGTTTCTTTCTCCGGTGGAAACGATTTTCTCGTGGTAACAATAATAATTCTTACGATGCAAAATTTATTCTCAGCCGAGCGCGATAGTTTGGCACGAGAGAAAACCCTACATAAATTGCGGTATCATAATGAAGCAGAGACCTGCGAAAGAGTAGAGAAGAGGCGTATCGATTTGCGAAAAATAAACCGGAACAAGGAACTTTATCTCGTATTTCTCTCCGATTCTTAGAAAGTTCTGAATATCAAAGTTGTAATTTATTGTAAGAACTTATTCCCGCCTGCTACCGTCTATTATCGTTGCCAATTTTCCGTTCCGAGAAAACGCGTTGTGTCGATGTACATCGCGAAAAAGAGAAAATGCGATATAACGTACGACTAAAAGATATATTTTGACTTTCTCGCGTTTTATTTACACTCAGATACATTTACGTTAAGTAAATCATATTACGCAATAACGAGTTATAACACACGGCGACACAGAAACACATCTCCGTACCGAGTAAGTGAATTTAAAAGTTTAATAATACAAGCAGTAATTTATATACCTACGCTAAAGGAACCTACTAGAGAAATCCATTAAGATACTGATGATGAAATAATTAAAACAACATGACTTCCATTCTCGTTTGAAAAATTATTCATCACGAATAAGCTGATAAAATCAATCAATTTCGAGGGCCTATTTTTTTCTGCAATTTGAACGAGAAAAAGAGATCGGATTGTACTTCGATTACTTAAATAACTTCACTCTTTTTTATTAATTTGTTTCCCGTCACAATTCCAAACCTGCTATGGCAGCGAATAGAAAGAAAACTCATGCTTGGTTGAAATTTGAACAAATCACGTCAATCATCATCGAGAGATAACAGACATAGGTCTCGCGGACCCACTCAAAAATAGCGCATCGGCGTCTCTAATAAAATTAGTTTTTTTACGCTTATATTTTTGAAATTATTAGAGATTTTTTCAATTTTTTTTTTTTTTTTTTTGATTGACGCAAAATTGTTCGAATTATAGATATATATATAGACTCAGCATGCCGTACATTTTGTTATGATATTCATTGGTTTGGCAGAATATTCATTGGTTTGGCAGAACAGAGAGAGAGAGGCAAAACATTAGGAATATCTCTGTTCTTTTTTTGCGCGCGCATTAATGACAGTATAATGACAAGCAATGGCCGGTAATTGCCTGAAAGTATCGTCGAATATCATAGATAGGTGTAAATGATATATAAGAACATTATAATTAATTCAAACAATGAAGACGTGCAGTGCATGTGAACATTATATATTACATTCACATAATAGTATTTTTTGTACGATTATTTATGTGCAATTTCTGTTGATTACTTGTGTTATATTTCCAGTTATGTTATATTAAAATATGTTCTTTAATACAGTAAAGTATAAAAATATAATGGTGTAAATGTTTTTTTTATAAATATCAATTTATATGTTTATTTATTATAAAAAACGATATTATTTAATAAATGCTTTTGATTGTTCGACTAACTACTTTTATATATATGTATTTTCTTGGATTAGAATCTGTGTTCTATAATGACTGTCACGGCGGACTTTAGTTATACTTGATAAAAATTTTTTTTGCGAGATTTTTTCTGGAACACTTCCTAGAATTATGTCATTGATAAAAAATAACTTGTGCAAAATTTGAAGTTGATCGGACAATTGGAAGGTGTGCCGCATCAAATTTGAAAATTTTTTTATTTTTGTAACTCATTTTTCTCTACTATAGTCTGTTATTTCAATACACGATAATACATCGTTGAATTTGTCTTTTTACGCTCTTTAAGAATATAAAAACAAAATGTATAATCTTTTTTTTTAAGTGATGACCTTGTCAAATCTCAAAAATTGACTTCGGAAAAAAATATTTTTGTATTGCATTATATTTGCTTCGTTTAACAGTATAACTTTTGTCTAAAACATTTTTTTATATTTTCACAAGTAACGAAGATATTTAGATATATATTTCTGTTTTTTTTCACGTATGCTTTTATATTTTTATAAAAGAAGAACTAATTTCAAGATTGTAATGGAAAAAGACTAATGTTGCCGTTTCTGATGTCAAGTACCATAAATGGTTGCAAAACTTGTATAATGCTATATGGCATATAGTATCGTCAATTTGACGATGTGCATACAGTTTTTGTAAAACTTCTAAGTCTTGTCGTGGAGCTTTAGATGTCATTTTTTTTAGATCTGTCCACGAAGGGATTTGTAATTGAAAGTTTAAATTAGCTATTAGCCAAAACTAGTAGTAGCTAATATACCCTGTGCGTATCTTAAGAATCTCGAATTTAAATTCAGACTGAATGCAAATCCTTCAAAACTGCGATACTTGTAATGCGATGTATGCGATATATGAATTAATAATATGCAATGTGTGAATTGCATAAAAATAAATTTAACGTGAGATCGAAGATGATACAGTCAACTTATAATATCTGTTTGTTTATTCACTAATCTATGTATATCGGTCGTGTGAAATATATAAAATTCTTATGTACAAAATTCGTAAGTCTTGATATTCATGTTTCAAGAAAATGATAGATACTTGTAAATTCGACATACGTCGTTAGCGAATGAGAAAGTTCGTAGAATAATCTCCAGAGACGCTGCTCTGTGTTAAACACAGTGCTCAAGGAAAAGTAGTATGAAAGAGTAAGCGAGAGAGAGAGAGAGAGAGAGAGAAAAGCGTGAAAAAGTTCAGAAAAGCGGGAGGGATTAAAAGCAGAAGAACGAGAGGGTTGATCAGCGAGATGTTCTGCGGGGAGGTAGTTTCTCGACGCAATCAGTGTTTCGCTACCTCTAGCAAACCACCTCGTCTCGATCGTCCTCGTTCTTCAACCATCTTGTTGCTGGTATCTTTGACAATTCTTATAATACTTTTTTTCTTGTCGTTTCCGTGGGATTCTAAAATAACGCGACTGTGTGGTTTATTCGCTTCTGAAATTTGCCAACTCTTTTTACGCCCGAGGCCGAATTCATGCTGTTGATTTAATAAATAACATTTGAAATAGATATAATTGTGATTCACTCTTTGAAAAGGCATGCAAAATCAATACTTCAAAGTAGTGAAATTTCCTTTTGCCTGTGATTGTCCTAATAAATTAAATCTAATTTAGTAAAACGTGTATTTTCTTTCTATATTGATGAAAATTGACGTAATTATGGAAGAATTTCTGTGAAATAATAATTTTTTATTTTAAATCCTCATCATAAACATGGAGTTTTTTTCTTTTTCTCTCTCTCTCCTCTCCAATTAATGGAATTCGGCATAAAAAAGATAAATAAAACTAAATGCACAAAGTTAAATAAATAGATAAAAATATAAAACAGAGACTAAAATTGAGGGATAACTCATGAAATTTGCTAAAACGTCGACATGCGTTTAATAATCGGACAAGTCTTTAGTTTGAAGTTTAAGAACAAATTCGGATTTAATTATCGCCGCGCGATTTCGACAACGCGCGACGGGATTCGATTTATTTAATGACCGATCAGAGAGTTGCGTCGATCGCGCGGCGGGATTAATTAATAAAGCGATTGATTCGGTTTAAACGCATTAATCGTACTGGGCGTCGCACTTTGCGCGCGACCAAATCGGACCGAATTTCATATATTCGGAAACTACCGATCGATTGATTCGCGCGTCCGTTCATTAGTGCGTCGGTGGTGCCGAGCGGATTCACCGCAAAACCGGACGCGTATCGAATGGATCAACGATTTAAAAAAAAAAAAAAGAAAAAAAAAAGAAAAAAAAGATGAATGGCGATTCCACATCGGCGTTAGCGCGATTTGTTCACGTTGATAGGTCTATTGTTGTAATTATAAGCGCGGACAAAAACCTATTCTTGCAGATGATGGCTTTTGAATGAAAAAAGTCGACTCTCTATCGCAAAGTGCATTTGCGATTTGAATAACTGCGGCAATTTGTGTCTCTTATTGCGCAAATCTAGAAATTGCGAGTTTAATTTATTACTTCACGAGCGCGCGTGTGGAATGAAAACTTCTATTACTAAAAATAAAAAGGAACAAATACCTATAGCGCATGTTCCATTATATCGAATTCTCGCTTGCTTCCAGACCGACAGCCGACTGCTTTCCAAAGGTCCAAGCTACGCAGCATCTCGGCCTCGGTGGAGACCGTCTCCGAACTTTCTTATTCAAGATGTTTTGAGAGCAATTTAACTTCGGAGTCCGGTCGAAAGGTGCCAGTTCCAGAGCGCCGGAGGGCAAGCGGGATAAAACACGCGGAAGAAAGCAACCGACTGCCAGCGCAACTCGTAATGCGGGGATTCGGTAGAACGACGACGACGGCTTGCGGAACGAAGTTGAACAGTTCGTCGCGAGCAAATTAGACAGTTCCTCGAGATCGTTTCGAAGCGGCGCTCTTCATATTCTTTGAGAGACGACCGGCTGGGCACGACCGGTTCGGCTGTCCTAATCTACAACCAAGGTCGCCGCGCGGTTATGCTGGTGGCATCGCTGCAGGTGGCCGCCAGCAAATGCTGTCATGCCGTTGCCATGCCAGCCGGCGACCCGGAGCCGGCCGCTGGTCGCAAAGGCCCATATCAGGCTCAGCCGTCGTTGCTGCTCTCCGCACGTAGGACTCACGCCGTTGCTGCTGCCGCCTCTGATCGTCTTGCTAATCCTGACCGGCCGTGGTCACGCGGCCTCATCTCAGCCCGCGACCCGCTACGCCTCGCGCATCGTCGAGACGAAGAGCGGACAGATACGTGGAATACTTCAGGTGTGTATCGATTTTTCTTGTCAGATATCAGAGCGAAGGAAGGAAAAAGAGAATAGAATTTATATATCTATGCAGAGATATGCGTATATATATGTATATCGAGTGATATAAACCTTGCTCTCTCGTTCTGACAGAATTTTCAGTATTCCGCAGATGCGTTGGACGAGTACATAGCATAGAGAAACTCGCTCGCGGACACGGATTTGGCTCGTTGTAAATGGCGGATCGTGATTCGCAAATCGGCCCGTCTCCGACAGTATTACGTCGCTGTTTCCGCTGGCGCGTATGTCGAAAAGAGAAATTTATCGCCGAATTGATTCTGCGGAAGAGCGGAATTATGACATCGTTCGCAGAGAAGCTCGAGGGCATCAATTATTTGTCATAACGTATATGTTGTTGTTTTTTTTTATATATATATATATATATATATATAATTTTGAAACTAAACTTCCCACGCTCTAATCCTTTTGAAATTTTTTTGTGACATTTTTGTATATAAAAAAAAAAAAAAACGAGGATATCAAAAGTGAAATGGAATGTTTCATACACGCATACTCGCATAGGGATTTGTGCGGTGCGTTAATCTTGCAATTTTAATTATTATAGGTATTTTTGCACTATTTTATGTGTGTCTTTTTTTTCTTGTAAATTTTACCAGCTTCAGATTTTCTTCGTCCGTTTCTTTTGTTCTAGATCCACAATATTCTCAGATATCGATGACAGTAACAATAACATCTAGTAATGCTAAAAAGAATTCATTGCGGAATATAAACAACGTTTTTGTCCCGCGAGATTTTTAATCGCGCGAATTAGAATCTGCGAAATGCGTGTCGAAACAAAACCAAGAGTCGTATTTAGCGTGTTGTTTTGTTAACATTCTAGAAACGTTAGTGGGGGACGCATTAATCTTGCAATTTTTAATTACTTCCGTACTATTGTCTTTCTAACACCTCTTAAATTTGATTTTCTTGCGCGTCTTCGTATTTTTTGTTTCACTTTCTATGTACGCATTCTTCCTTTTCTCATCACTTCTTCCGTCCAATCTAACTCGTCGTTCTCGGTGTGCTCGACACCATTTTCTTTTTTCCTTCTCGTTGCTCAGCGACGTACTCTTTCATTAAATGCGTTACTGTCCTCCTATCACTGCCGCAAACTTCGTGGACCTTTTCTTCGTTTTTCTTTCCCTGTGATGTCAGTCTTTCTCTCTCTTTCTCTCTCTCTTTCTCTCTCTCTCTCTCTCTCTTTCCACTCACCATTCCTTTAACTTATTACCGCACCTAAATCTTGCTGTCGACTCGATGATGAAACTTTCTTTTGCTTGCTAAGTATCTTTACCGACCGATAGCTCTTATACCACTTTTACATTTTTCCTTTGCCCCATGTCAGAACGTTCTAATTAACCATAAACGCGTTCTGGCGCTTATTAGCTTTGCCATCGTTCATTTTTTCTCTATTCACCGTGTACATACTTTTTCGAGAAAATACATAGCGAGATCGTTCTCGTCAAACGTAAAAACGCGCAAAAGAATATTCGCGGCAAAAAAACAAAACTTTTTATCGCGCACGACTCCGAAATATCAGAGGATTAAAAATAATTAAAACCGCGAAATAAAACAAAAGAATTCTCTTATTTATCTCCCTTTTATTTCCGATACTTTGTGTATATATAACCGTACGTTATCCGGAGCGGAAGTTGAAAGCGAGGTTCGATATCTCGATGGCTCCCAACGACATTTTTCCAGGAGACAATCCGCTGGCAGCTCGTCTATCGGAGTTGAAGCGTTTTCACAACACCGATCAGTCAGAGCAGGCGAGGCCGATTTGACATTTACTGCGGGCATTCGCTACGCCAGATGGTAGACATCAATTACGTCTAATAGATATTCATATCGACAAGAGACGGATCGATTGGACGTCCCGATGATTCCTCTGTCGCAGCGCTCGATATCGCTCGCTTGTTCGCTCGTAATTCGAGCCGGCGAATTTCGCGTTTTGCGTTAAAGTATCCCACGCGAAGCGAGACAGAGGCGTGGGGGCGCGGCTTTTACACCGTCGAAAATAAATTCGCATCCGTGGGGAGATTGTGCGGGAATCGGGAAGCGGGGAAAAGCGGCCAATTTGACGCTCCGGTATCAATTCGCCGGACTCGTTCGACAATAACGCGACCGATCCGACATGAAAGTAAGCTTTTATCCCCCCGTACGCGTTATTTAACTTTCTGACGCTTGATATTTACGCGTCGTCGTTGCGCTCAAAATTACGAATAGTACTCGTTCGAAATTGAGCTCGTCGAAACAGGAATCGCGAATTCGTTTAGCCCCATCCCCTCTCCCCAAAGCCAATCGTCCCATTCCGGAAATTTGTCTCTCTTTCCTCTTTGCTCTCTTTTCGCACGCGTGTAAAGCGATGTATTTATACATACATATATAAACTGTACACACACAGACTGTATCTTAATGTCGTAACATTTTCACACTTTTGAAGCAGCGCGAAACTGAATAACGCTAAGAGAGTAAAGAGCGAAGTAACTCAAGCGTATAAGAGTGAGCCAACTTCATTCGTAGATTTTCGTTTTAAATACGCAGAAACGTCTCTTACGTTATATCCTCACGGACTCGATCCACCTTCGCGCTCAATGTCTCATTTTGCCGGGTATACACACACACACACACACACATACAGTTCTTCTTCTCGCGGAGAGAAGATCGTCGCGAAGGAGACGCACGCCCGGATTACGCGTATCGCCGATTGAAACATCCGCCGCGTGGATCAGACGCGGGGCAGATACTTAGTGTCGCTTCGGCGGGAATTGCGGGATCCACAATTTACCGGTCTTTTTTCGCTCCGACGGTCCCCGAGCGGGCGGATGGATGGATAACGAGAAAACTTTTTCGCTCAGGACGCCTCGTGGCCTTTACATTACGTCGTAACGTGCCGCACAACTCACGTTCGTCGTTTTTTTCTGTTTTTTTTTTTTTCTGTTCGCTCTCTCCCGCTCTCATGCTTGCGCTCGCGTTCGCTGGTCCATTTCGCACGATCGAGTGCGATACGTTTTGCCGTAGGAAAACATTGCGCTGTCAAACGCGTCCTGGTTACACAACGACCGGTTCTCTTCTCGTGATATATGTATAAGCAGAATTGTTTTGCATATCGCCGGCCGCGCCTCAGGTACATACGAATCGCTGTTGAATCTTGCGCGATTGATTATCATTATACGATTGCGCGGCTACACGGAGAATGCACGTTTTGTCCATTATTGAATACGGAATTGAACACAATATACGATATATCGTAACGTTTGGAATATTTATCAACGTCCGTGTAAGACAGAGCATTCACTGGATGCTGCGAATCTTGTATGCATATTAAATTTGCGGAGAAATTTGGATCAATTTGAATCGCGCGTATATTATCCTTGCCGAGAAGATACGCTATATCTCGCTTTACGATTCCGTGAAACGGAAGTAAGTCGAGTGTTAAATATATTCGTGTATGCTAACAGAGAGTAGAAATACAGTTTTCCATTTATTTATATTCAAGCGATGGAAATTGCATTTTTATTCCGCTCTTCGACGGGAAACATGCGAAAAAAAAAAAAGAACATAACTTATGGGAGCGCATTTTAATACAGTTAGCGCGCACGGCAGTTTAAACGAGTATTTCTCGTATTTTCTCAAGCGCACACATTTGAGATGCTTTATAAATTTTTTCTCACAGCGCATAATAATTTTCCGCAAAACCGCGTCATATATAGAGAATATATACCTCGTCAGTAGAATTTTTTTCCGTTCGTCATCCAAATGTGCCTGTCGTCGACTCGATTGGCATTGCAAATGCATTAATGTACGCTCTTACCGCGTACGACGTCAATTTGCCTTTGTACCCCGGAAATCTTTCCTCTCCCGTCGTCGCCGGAATTTCAATCTTGGAAATATTTTTCCTCGGCCGAGAGAGAAGCGCCGTTCTTTTCTTTTTTCTGCGTCTCTTATAAACGCCGCCGAAAAAAAACGTCGCTCTCTCTCTCTCTCTTTCTCTACAGTCTCGTATAATAAATCTCTCTCTCGGATTCTAATCGGCAATCCGCTCAGCTTCAATGCAACTTCACGGTTGCGTGCGCACAGCTGTATCTTTACTCGTTCCACGAACACGACAAATCTTCTTGTCTGTCTTCTTCCCAGCCACTTTTACACGGAGAGAAATGCGCCGCAAAACAGTTGCTTCGCGACTTTGAAGTTTAATAAATTTCTGTTACATTTATGTGCCCTATAATTCATCGAGACGCATCGCCGACCGGCAAAAGCTTTCATATGAGAACGTTATTGGTCGCTCGGACCGTGCGCGCACACTGACGTAAATCCCCCGTATCTTCGCCATTTTTCCGCTCAACTTCCTTTGTCGCGCGTCATAATTTATTACGCTTCTAAATTTACGTAATTTATTGCTTTGCTTCGAGTCACCTCCGTAATTTTTACAATAAACTACTATAATTGTTTGTATCCACATTTCGTTTGTGTGATAGAAGAACTTAGAGTAATTATTTTCTCGACATGCTCAAGAATTCAATTCTACTCAGCCTGCACCAGAAGCTGAAAAATCGAGTATATATATATATATATATATTATAACAATTCAGAGAAATAGAGTAGTAGAAAATCATGCGCTTTGTAATCGCGTAATGTAATCGCGAAAAACTCGAATCATAATTTTCCGACACTAATTAATGCGAAACTCCCTACCCGCTACTATCGCAATTAAACATTATACGTGGAAATACGTAGAAACGTAGTATTAATTTGCTTCGTTTCAGCTTGCCGAGCCCCCGTCCTTCAACTCGTCGTTGTTGCATCCGTAATTTATAATCAAATTTATTTCGCTTGTTATCATCTCTACACGCGAGAGATGAGACCTGATGAATATCCCTCTGGTGAGAAATGTAAACAATCCCTTTAGAGTGACAATTGTCGCGGAACAGATAAACGTATGCAAATTGTCGTATGGCAAACACGCGTACGTGTAATAACCGAAATAATAAATCGAGGTAAAGCGCGGCAATTAATATACCGCATCTTTAAATAAACACTCAGAACGCGGTTTACGTCGTTATATGTTTGTGCGTTTATTTAATATGATTTACTTTTAACAAGTGCTCTGTTCATACGCGCGCAAAACATGTAATGCAAAGGTAAACCTTTTATTAGCGCCATTTCGTATGGGATGCATCGCGCAGATGAAATCGACAGCGCATCACTATCTAGTAACACCACCCAACGTGTTTCCATCTACACGCGCCCCAATAAATGCGGGCCATCAATTTCACTTTGTATCCGGGAGAGAGAGATTTCGAGAGATAGTTTCCCGTCTCGTTATTCCGTCGCTCGCTTCTCTTTCGTACTGTCGAATAAAGAGGCAAAAAAAAAAAAAACAAAACAAAACAAAACAAAAAGAAAAATTGGACGATTTCACTTTTGCTCCCTTGAAACTCTTCAGTTTATCCCGGAGATAGTCCTCAAAGTCCCGGCGTTATCGTTTTTGTTGCTTTCTCTAAAAGGAGGGAAGATATTTCCGGAGATAGAAAGAGAGAGACAGGGAGAGAGAAACATAATTACAACATCAAGCTGCGCTTTCATTACAATCAAGAATGTATATTACACACAAGCGCGTCGTAAATTGCAATTTGAAGCGACGAAGTTTTCGACTAATTCCGAGCGAATTTTTCCTCGAAAACTATACTCGTTCGAGAGATACTAATATTTCCTAGAGTCTATATAATTTTTCTTTTTTTTGTTCCCAACGAATTCTCAATCTCGATCAGCGAGTTTTCCAAGCGCGTTCGAATACGAAAAGTTTTTTCGCGTTCTGCAAATAATGAAAATTACGATCACGTCTGTGGGCGACTGATTTCGAAATAAAATTCCTTCCATTTGCCGCCGGAAGATTATAATAATTCACCCGGGCGTTACGCAGTCCGCACACGAATCGTTCTCGACGTTTCTTCCTTCACTGCCGAGTGCGTCCGAAAGGAGCAGACAGAGACAATAATCCACCTATAAGTCTCACCCTACTGTGCAGATAACATTATTGCGCGACCATTATTTCAAGTGAAAAGCATTCGATATATATATTGGAGTCGCGAAGGGATTTGAACGATTTAGAAACACACTGTATTGATTTTCACAACGTCGCGTCGATTCTTTTTCATTTACAAACAAATGCAGAATTTTTAGTATATTAAATAAACATAAATATCAGCGTGCAATAACAAGGTGAATCCAGAAATGTCATAATTATTTTGTTTATTAAAACGGCTTTGGTTATAATGTATGTAATGTAAATCTTTTGTGTGTGTGTGTGTGATCAAACTTGCACTAAGAGTATAATTGCCTAATTTTCTAAAATGTTAGTATGCCTCTTAAGCGGGTGCTGACGTTTCATTATTCCAAATTGGCACGGTTAATGGACGCGCTAATGTTATTAGTGTAACGAAGCGTAACTCTCGTTCCAAAGGTTAGGATTTGTTATATATAATATATTTAGAGGAGGTACATGTGCAATTATTATTCATATACGCGGAGACTGTTGCAGAGTTTAAATATAACAATCCAATATTTAAATTTTGTCAATTTCAGACGCACACATCGTTCGTTTTGTAATGAGCGCTCTCGTGACCGTTCGTAAAATTTCGAAAACCATTATGTTGTTTAATCAGTGATATCATCGAGCGCTCGCAAATTATTTATTTAGAACAAATATTGTGTTTAAACATAATATGAGATTCGTTATGTATAAATATCAGATTTTTAGAACAACTAATCAATATATTATATCCGATTGCGTCGAATCGATATTTTCAACGTATATGAAAAAAATTTCTTATAAACGTATATTAAATTCCTTTATATACGTGTCAACATGATTTGTAATATGATAACGTGTCAATTTTTCAAAAAATAGACACTATCATGTCTATTCTATAAATCGCATCTATTCCTACTTCAGAAAAAGAAACGAAGGGTCAGAGATATGTCATTTGCGTCACTCGTGTATTTCCCGGGGCTGTACGCGCGAAATGCAATCCAAAATTGTAGTTCCAAATTACATCGATTTCAACACGTTTTGGTCGGGTTGCGCTAAAGTAGTCCGTATAGGTATATATGTATGAATTTCACGACCGTCGAACGGTTTAACGAGGAATTGTCGGCCTGGAATAAGCGGATCACGCTGTCGGGATTAATATCTCGGATTTTCTCGCCTCGATCTATTTATATTGCGATTATTCTCGTGTCCACGCTTTAATTCATAAGCAGCTGTTCTTGCGCGTCATCAGATGCATTATGCGGTGAAGACAGAGCATGCGCGAACTAATAATGTGTGCGTGTACGCGTGCGGTCACGTGTCGAGATGTATAAGTATGATGAGAGATTTGAGTAAATGTTCATGTGGAAACGCAACTGATTATTTCACGAAGAACGACGTTGCCGCGACGATGAATCTAGAGAGAAACTTGACAACATCTTTGCGCGCGAATCTTTTCACAGCGCATTTTTTTTTTTTTTTTTCGTCGAATGCACGCGTCGAATCGCTGTCCGTGTATTTCCATTTTCTTGCGATTTCGCTAAATTCTCGCGCGCTTAATGGAAATTTATTTCCAACTACGTGATAGCTTGTCTGGGGAATAGGAAAATGAACGGTGTGATCGTAAAATAACAAGCTGTACCATGAATCGGGACAAACGTGCTCGTATATACGGAATTTCGAAACTCTCCTCTCTCTCTCTCTCTCTCTCTCTCTTTCTCTTTCTGTCCCTCTCTCTTCCTTAACTTCGATTTTACTTATTATTAAATCTAACGTTATATATAAATCTATCGTTCTGTAGAACTGATGTGTGTATCGTCTGTTTTATTTTTGATATTTTTATTTCCGAGACTCAATTACCATACCGTCAGTCAGAACAAAATTTGCAAGCTCACGCAGTAAAATTAATATTTCATCCTACGTCATCGCCATCATCCCCTGGGATTTTATGGGAGCTTCGATAAGCGCCTATTGTTATCGGCAGTCGCATGACGTGTATTTAACTTTTAATGCAATTGGAAGTGTCGAATCAAATAACTCATTTTTAGTTATTTTCCTCTCTTCCCCTCCCCTCTCTCTCTCTCTCTCTCTATTTCTCTTTCAGCATTTTTTCGTCAATTCCTACAGCAAGAACGCACGCCGGAACGTTAATAGAAATTTGTAATTTCCAGCACGATTCGTAGCACGGCCATTTCGATGAGCGGCCCTTTCCCAATTGCGCTCGGAGGTGCAATTAACGTCGGCGCGCGGCAAACGAGATTTATCGGTCCTTCTGACATAATTGCTTTCAAGATGCGACTGAATAGCAATTTTTTCGCTCAATCGTGCTGCTATAAAATAGTTATAAACTCGAAAATAAAGATGAATCTCGTAATTAGAGATTTGTGATTGGATGTTTGATTAGATTTTTTTATATTTCACACGCACATCAGAGCGATATTTCCGATCTTTTTTTTTTTGTAATTCGCTCAGTCACTTTTTCTGGTTCCGTCATCTCTTTTTCATTCTTGTTTGTATCTGTGTTTCGATCATCACGTTTTTCATATTTTTATCAACCTCATTCTTTTTTTCTTTCTAACATAATGTTTTTAATAGATGAGATATAATGTTTTTTAATTACCTGCTCGTTTAAAGTCAGTCACGTCGCGCGACGACGTGTCGAAAAAAAACTCTTCTTCACACGAGCCGAGTATATATTTCGATTCACTCGCGCGTAGCCGTTTCCAGCGCGCGTAGGAGATGAAATGGATATTGGGTGCGGCACTTCGGAGAGAAAGAGAGCTTGTCTGACTGTGGCTGTCTCGATTTCACTTGCGCACATCCGCGCGTGCAGAAACAGAGAGTGATATATTGAGAGAGACGTTGCGTATGTATCTTAGAAGCGCGCACGTCGAAGAATAACGGAAAGAAGACACACGAGTTTACGTTTATCAATTTCAACGCTTATCCGCGCACAAACGCCGATAGAATCGGCACATGGTAAAACCAGCACGTGATAAAGTCTAAAGGGATGCGATAAAATTGTTATACACATAGACATCAGCGTGTCTATATGTAAATGTCACGAGCTGTCTCTTCGCGTAATTGAGTCTCTTGAGTCCTCTTGTAAAAAGTCTGAGCTTTTTATATAAAAGTCTCGACGTTCTAGAAATATCAGGTGTTCCATAAAAAGACACCCTTTTTGTGCGAGGGCTCTGAATTTACAAAGGCAACATTGACACTGTATATAGAATCGATAAAGCCGATGAAGATAGACATCGGTGGTTGTGAGGACAGTTCCGAAATCGATAACGACACCGTCGGAAGAAAGCCAACTCGTCGCCGACAATAAATTTCTGTTCTGTCGTTCTTGTTACAGGAATTGAACAGCCGGCACTTAGATCCTGTGGAAGTATTTCGTGGCATACCTTACGCCGCGCCTCCGGTGGGCGATTTAAGGTTTCGACCTCCGATTTCGCCGATACCCTGGAACAGTGTCAAGCTGGCAGACACGTTCGGCGCGGTTTGTCCGCAAAACTATCCGGATCTGACCAATGACACCGCCGCGCTATTGCAGATGCCGCCCGGCAGATATCAACAGCTCAAGAAGATGACCGTTTTCTTGGCCAATCAGAGCGAGGATTGTCTTTTTCTCAATCTGTATATACCCGGAAGTGGTGAGCGAAAACAAAAAAATTGTTCACGCAATTATAATTAATTAATTGATTGACAATTATTTTCAACAAAACTACATTGAGAGACATGCGCATTTCTCGTAATATCTGTATTTTATTTATTCAAATACCAACTTTGACACCATACTTTGACAACTTTTTTCGCGAAAGAAGGCCAAAGTCACATGATAAATAACTTCGTAAAAAACTGTAATGCAAAATTACGTTTTTCTATTGTCGCTTAAAGTACTTCGCATAAAGTCTCTTAGTTCTGACAGAATAAAAGGGATAATAAGTTTTAATGAAAGTCTTTTCTTCCTCGGGAAGAGATAGTAAAGCTACTCTATATCCAGCTAATGAAAGTTCAACTTTTACCACTCGCATAATTCATTTATTTTTCGCGGCCTAATCATCATTAATTTAAGCGACGCAGTTGATTGCACAAAGATTGCAACTCGAATTATAATTTCCGATTGATATATCTTTATCCCGCGAGAAACGAGAAACAACATGTACGTGTGTTGTTTTTTGCAGTGCGAATAAAAGCTTTATAAAACTCTATTAAAAAAAAAAAAAAGAAAAAAAAAAAATTAATAACGGTTGAATGAAAACGTTCATTGCGTTGTAAATATGAACAGGAAAATAAAATTTAAATGGAGTTTTTGCTTAAGATTATTCCGACGGAATCGCAAGTGAAATTAATATCGCGCGCGTCTATAAAAATAATGCGCCGGAAAATAGCGTATGTTAATCGTTAAAGTTCCAAAAACGGGAATGGCAATTTGAGCGTGCCCGAAATTCTCAACTGCATCATCTATCGGAGAGTTGGTGGCAATTTATGCGTCCGTACAGTATTACGCGGCGACAAGTTGCTTCCTAAAGTAATTAGTCCTAAAGTAATTAGTACCTTTATTCGGGATAGTATCAGCTCGAAAGAGGGGCCGTATGCGTTACGTCGGGCGCGGTGCGGGGAAAGCGCGCGCGACAAAAGATAAAGGCGAATTTGCAACGTAAAAGAGCGTCCGTAAGTCTGTGCCGTAACCTCGGTCGAGAAAAAGAAGAGATACTGAGAATTACTTAGAGCTATGCGAGAGCTGCGGGAAACAGAGGATACTGAGAGAGTAGAGCGGTAGCAAGAAAGTTGTAGCGAAAAAGAACGACCCTCTCGATCTAATTTTTGTTACAAAGAACTGCAATCCATTGAAACAAAGAATTCTCTCTACTATATTGAGGAACTTCAATTTTTATCGCGCAAAAAAAAAAAAAAGATGATATGAAATTGTCGTCTACTTGCATCTCTCGCGTGGTATAGGGTACAGTTCTTTCGTCTAACGGGCGCGACAATTAAAAAGCCCTGTATTAGAACGTGCAACTATCGATCGAGACGGAGACGTGCTCGCAGCAAGCTCTGTATGTCGAGTACGCTCGTTGAGATGATCGATACTAATTGGGCGAGTTTTACGAGTTAGTGGCTAATCAAAGTAAGATCGCGGCGCGATTGAATCACCAACGCTAACTACGATGATTGCGAGCGCACGTAACTCGGCAGCGCAAAGCGGTCTCTCCACACAGTGGTTTAGGATGATATCAAGTCAGACAGAGTAATTCAGCGCGGCATAAATCGTGTAACAGATAGACGTTAATTAGTTGCCATATAGCTGATAGATTAAACGCCTGTATACAGATTATCAATTAACTACTTGGTATGGCGATTAAATTGTTAAAAGCGACTTTTAATTTTAAAAATCCTTCTGTTAAAAATATGTTGCGCGCACAGAGACTTTCTAAAAAGAAAATGCGTTAAGTTTGAAAGACTCGCAAATACGAAAAAGCTGTCAGATTTAAAAAGAGAGAGAGAGAGAAAGAGAGAGAGGCGCGCACAAATCTATAAAAGCAGTGTATAATCCCTACAGCCTTATTAAAGCAAGCTCTTCGTTTTGATTCACGCTTCATCCCAGCTTACGCGACGCTCTCGGTGTAAAAATTTTACATTTGTCGTAAAAAACAAGCGCGTTAAAAAAAAAAAAAAAAAACATATTCGTTTTATATCGGACCGATTTTTGAACGCAAACCCATTTACGATGCTCGCACAACGCGCTCGGACAAAATCTACGATCGCGTAAAAAAGTTACATCGCGTTGTACGACTTGCAGACGTGTGTAAATAAATTTCCGACTGCCGACGACGACGGTCGATCGATGTGCTGCGAGCAAGCGCGGACGAACGAAGTTACTTAATAAAAGCGCACCGTTGCATCCGTCTTCTTCGGGAGCGAATTAGTGCCTTTGACGCGCCCATGTGGTTTTCCGCTCGAAGCTGCAGTTACGTGCGACGAATCGCAATGCGACGATTGCATGTCTCCGGCGATGATTCGAGAGCGTGACCTCTCTCGCTCTCTCTCTCTCTCTCTCTCTCTCGCTTGCGCTCTAAGCTTTGGAATTCTTAACGCAAATTGCATTTTATTCTATCAATCGTCTTAATTGCACAAGCGACAAGTAGCAAAAATGAATTACAGGATTCTAATTGATATTTATAAAGCCGTTAAAAATTTTTTATAGAGAGAGAAAGAGAGAGAGAGAGAGAGAGAAAGGGGAAAATAGAAAGTCTATATATTTTTAAAAGCTTATTCGAAAACTGCATTCAAAAAATACAAAATGATTAAATTGAAATTTGTGAAAATTAAAATATACATCTATAAATATAGACACAAAACGTTGAAATGATTGAAATTCGCTAGACGTAATCCAGCTGTTTTGCGGCTGTCGTTTTCGAAGAATAAAAGCGAGAAAACATAATGCACGGTAAGCGATAATGTCGTGCGGTATTACGAGAAAGCTGGATCTGTCAATGAAAGGTTTATACGGATAAGAGGTTTACTTGCGGAAGAAAATGGAAGAGCGGAGCAGAGGTACCACACCGCTGCCGGTTGCTGCTTTCAGGATCTCGAGGACTGGAGGCGCCGTACGCGGTGATGGTGTACGTGCACGGTGAAAGTTTCGAGTGGGGATCGGGTAACTTGTACGACGGATCGGTTTTGGCGAGCGCCGGCCACGTCATAGTGATCACTCTCAACTATCGTCTTGGCATTTTAGGTACGTGCCGCTGCTTTAATCAGCTATCCTGCATGCCCGAAAGCATTTTCATTAAGCGGACCCTTTGACGTAACATTCCACGATCGCGGATAAAGAAATTCCAAGTAGATGGCGTTTGCCTTATTTTATGCCGTAATTTACAGATTCTAGTTTATGATTTTTTATAATTTTTACTTTGTTTTTTTCAAAATTCAGAAATACATGTTATTTTGTATTAATTTGTAAAAATAAAAGTTTGTGCGTATAAAAACATCTGTTTATTTGTTATAAATATTGAAGTTTTTTTTTTTTTTCAAATAAAACACTATCTCTCTCTCTCATGCTTTTCTGATATGAAAACAATGTAGAGCGATTAATACAAAATCTATGGTTTTTTATACTTATATTAATTTTTTATATATACATATATATATATATATAATAAATATATATATATTATATATACATATTTTGTATATAAGTCTAGATATATCAAATCTATGGTTTTTGTATACTTATATTACTTTCTTATATATACATATACATATATATAATAAATATATATATTATATATACATACTTTATTATATATACATACTTTTTTGTATATAAGTCTAGATATATCATTACCTTTATAGCTGTATATATTTCAAAATAGAGAGATAGTCGATAGAAACTATTTACATACTTAAGTCAATATTGGCATTTCGAAGATCCACAAATGCACTTCTCTGCTGCGAGTTTAGCAAGTCCGAAAATATCAATTCTATTTACTTGCCAAATTAAATTATAACTTATTAGCGTAACAAACGTTTACATTCTTCGTTCAACTATTATTGCGGTCAAGAAAACAAAAGTTAAATTAAATTTTCGCGCACTTGCGAAATAGTTTTTACTTCTTACTAATTTTTCTTTTATAAAAAAAACCCTTGGAAGAGATCTTGTATTCAAAATATTATTTTTTGAATCGTTATTTTTATCTTTCTGTAAAATGGCAAGATTTTCGTCAGGCAAATTCACACGAGATTTAATTGAATATTGCGAAGGAAGAAGGAGAAAGATGTAATAAAGCAGGAGACAATATTATCCAATTTACGAGGGGTGAAAGAACGTTGAATCGCAAACGGTTTGGCATTCTTCCAGGGTTCTTGAGGACTCGTCCGTTTCCCGACAGAACGAGCGGATCCGGCGGGAATCTGGCTTTAAAGGACATTACGATGGGACTGCGCTGGGTGCGTGAAAACATCGGCGCCTTCGGCGGCGATCCAGAGCGAGTGACTCTAATGGGCCATGACACTGGAGCGGCGCTTGTGAATCTGGTGTTACTCGCGCCTTATAGCAAAGGTAAGAGACAAATTACTAAAAAAAAAACCAAAAACTATATATATTTTAAAACTATATATAGTTTTACACGAAAGAATTTTAAAAATAAATTTATTTATTCGATAAAGAGATAAAAAAAAAGAAGAAGCAAAAGAAAAACCGACGCTTGCGATTTACGTATACGTATTTTGCGATACGGAAAAGAGCATTTGTCTTTTTCACGTCTCGCTCAATTTCGACCGATCGATGGATACCTTCGCCAGGCTATATTGCTTTCGTTCCTTTCAGGAACGGCTATCCAACCCCCGTTGACAGCTTAATGCCACTATTGTACCAGGCTTAACAGTTTATCGGTCATTCTCGCGCCACGATGAACCGTGGTAATATATAAAATAAATCAATTCGATCGCGCGATATAAACACCGAGTGTTGAGAGCAGCGGAAATATTTGCCTATCTAAATATCGTATCCAACATTTACATGAACACCGCATATAGCACAACGCAATTGTTTAACTGCGATAATAAAACAAAAAAAAACAGAAAAAACACAATGAAAAATAATTTATTATTCGTAATATGTCGCGGGAAATATCGCATACGTGAAATTCAAGATGATCGAGCGGGGAAACGTTATGCGATTATTTTGATCGAATCCGTCTATATCGGGGTGGGTGATACCGCCGAAAATCGTTCAGTAAAATAGGAAGAGTGCCTCTCAGATGGGAGCGAGGTAGAGACGTTATTTGCAGGACTTTCGGTAGATTAATTGTCCGGAGATTAGTTGGCAAAAGTCTCTCGTGGAGGAGACAACCACTGAAGGGTTGGTCCGTCCTCTCAAAAAAACATCACCCATTGATCCGTGCACGAGGTGACAAATTGCAGGACTCCACTTTATTCGATGAGGGAACGAGAGACGGGCCTTCTTCTTTTTTTTATCGTCGCCGGACAACACCAGCTGAAATTGAACGCTTCCCCGGGCTTTTGTCCTTTAGAGGTGGCGCGGAGAATATCTCCCCCTTTCCGCAGAAGCTGCTCAAGCGGCGGGCGCGGCACAAAATTGCGCAATAATAAAAATGCATGGACCTCGGGATATACGTCGCAGCCGCGGGGGAACAAAAGCAGAGAAACGCTAAAAGCGTCGTAAATACATCGCCGCACGATAAATCTACGCGCGAATGCGATTACGGTGTGATATAGTTGGATGCTAATTCCGCGCCAATCAGGCAAATTATGACTAACAGTACTTGCATGGAACATTGTTCTGATACCCAATATGCTCTTCGTATAATCAACGGTCAATATCTCTCGTTCTAAATTTATCTGCTTGAATCGTAATCTCTCGATAATATACATATATATCGTAATCAGTCTTGATATAAATATTTATTTTGAAAAAATATCATACATTTATATCCGTCGTAGAAAGATCTATCAATCACTGCTTGTATATATTAATGATTGCTTCAAAAAAAGCGTAAAACATCTTTAGCATCTCTTTCTAACATCTTTATCTTATATATGTGAGGCATTCTTTGTCAAACGGACACCCCATGCTTCTCAAAAATTATGTGGCTCAAAAAATTCGTTCAAGATCGCAAAATTTA
>QVNW01000503.1:0-30484 GCA_014825475.1 Pseudomyrmex flavicornis
CATATTTTGGGCGGAAAACCGGAACGATATAGTGACAAGTAGATATTTGTATTTATTTTTAAAGATTGTTTTCTTTTAATTTACTGCAAATTTTATTAATATGCTTATTTTTTCAGTTTATCTATTAAATAGATACAAACATTTTGATCAGTAAATATTGTTAAAAATTGATATTTTATCATTTTTCGTTACGCTTTTCCGCCCAAAATATGCTCCATGTAATATAAGGTAATCAAAACAGACGGAACGGAACGCGCGGAAACACCGAAATCTAGTAAAGTTTAGTTACTTTTGATTTCCGCGTTTCCGCGCTTCATATACTGGCACCTTCAGTGTATGTATGTACACGTGAAACTGTCTAGAGAATCGAACTTCGCAGTCTAGTACAATATACATGTCTATGATTCAGAGCGGTGAACAATGGTGGACAATGGCGACGTCTCGACAGTTGGTGTGACATCGCGACAGATATGTTTAGATATGTTCCCGGTACGTTGTTCGGATGCTGCTGCAAGTATACGCGCATTGATTCACGGCGGTTAGAAGTTTATATCCGCAAGATTTCAAGTATTCCTCTTTCTTTCTATTTTTTATTTTTCAATTCGTAATGGCCTCGGTAAACGCGAATGCACTGTCTAGTGACATAAGTCGTAGAAACCCTCAGGATGAATACGAACTCATCCAGAGAATAGGCAGTGGGACCTACGGTGATGTTTACAAGGTCTGTATCCTTTAAGGATTTAATCCTTTGACGATAACGAATTAATTATCATATTTTCTCTTTACAGGCCAAACGGCTGTCTATGAATGATCTCGCAGCAATAAAGGTTATCAAGTTGGAGCCAGGTGAGCAATGTTCATGATTGAAACTGTATAATTATTATTATTTCTTTTTTCATTTTATTTTTATAAATTTCTTTTTATTTCAATTTTTTATAGATTATTTTCTTTGTAGAATATCAATTTAATGTTTTATGTATGTGATGTATAAAATAGATAAAAATATAGAACTGCAAAAATATTTGTTTAGATATTTAAAAAAAATTACTGCATTTGTGTGTTCTTCTAAAATAAAAATATCAAGCTTGATTAAAGATTTGTTACAGTGAATTGTGTAGCAGCATTGTTTATTTATAAAATATTTGTGTATCTTTTAGGTGATGACTTTGCAATCATTCAACAGGAAATTTTAATGATGAAGGACTGCAGACATCCAAATATTATTGCATATTATGGTAGTTACTTGAGAAGAGATAAATTATGGATATGTATGGAATACTGTGGAGGTGGATCATTACAAGATATATATCATAGTATGTATACATATACAATTGTTATTGTATACTTACATAATGTTTTTTATCATGGTTTGGACATATTAAAATTATTTTATATGTTAAATAACAATAATTGAGTTTTCAAAAAATAAAATAGTTTAAAATAATTGAAATATTTAAATTACACACATGAAAAGATCACCTAGAAGTTTCTAATGGCTTTTACAAATATATTTTAACCTTTAGAGGACGGGGGTGGTCGAAATATCGACCACCTACCAGGTTGGGAACTTGTACCGACTAATCCGATAAAATTATCGTCCTTTAAAGGTTAAATTACTGTTATTACAAATTGTTAACAATATTAATAATATTAATTTTCTTAGGTTTCTTTTTTTAATTGCAAAACAGCTGCATAACACTTAAGTTTTGTTAATATACTTTCAGTAACTGGACCATTATCAGAAATACAGATAGCATATATGTGTCGAGAGACCCTTACAGGTCTAGCCTATTTACATAGCATGGGTAAAATGCATCGTGATATTAAGGGTGCCAATATACTATTGACTGAAGCAGGTGATGTTAAATTAGCAGATTTTGGTGTGTCAGCACAAATTACTGCAACCATTAACAAGAGAAAAAGTTTTATTGGCACTCCATACTGGATGGCTCCTGAAGTACTTCTACATTTTTTAATAATATTAACACACAGTGCATTACAGTTTATTAAGTCTAATTGATATCTTGCTATATACAGGTGGCAGCTGTTGAAAGAAAAGGTGGTTATAATCAGTTATGTGACATTTGGGCATGTGGAATAACTGCAATAGAATTGGCAGAATTACAGCCGCCAATGTTCGATCTACATCCAATGCGTGCTCTAGTTCTCATGTCAAAATCAGGTTTTAAGCCACCAACATTAAAAGATCGTGACAAATGGAATCCAATGTTCCATAATTTTGTTAAAGTCGCTCTTACAAAAAATCCCAAAAAACGACCGACAGCGGAAAAATTACTTCAGGTTACTTTTATTTTATACTTATCAAATGATGCAATTTGTAATGAACAAATACATTTGCAAAATCAATGATCATTAATCTATAAAATTTACGTGAAATTGTAGCATGCATTTTTCCAAGGAGAGATGAGTAAAAGGCTGGCGTTAGAGTTATTGCAAAAAGTATCAAATCCCAGTCATATGTTTGCTGATCTAGAAGCTGATGAAGATGGAGCAGTACCCAATGTTCCGCAAAGAATAGCTTCACGTCATACTGCAAAATCTAGGCCAAAGAGCCCTATATCGCAACTAGATAGTGATGGTAAGCATTAATAGTAGATTGATTAATATTCAATTAAAAACTCTAATAAAATATGAGCTACAAGTCTTATATTACAACGTAACTGTGATAATATAATTTATCTTGCAGATCAAATCAATATTGATGGAGAAACGTTACACAGAGATTCTATATCGCCATCCATGGATACTAATCCTGCATGGGATATCATGGATATCATGAATAATGTCAAAGTAAGTCATATAGTTTGTTTTTAAGAACGTACTACTGTTTATTTAATGAATTATCGTAAACACTGATAAAAAAAGTTTATAATTGCATAAATGTTTTTTTTTTTTTTTTTATTTATTTTGACATAACAATTGTAGTAATTAAAAACCACAAATTATAGTAATGAATTAGACTTAATTTGCATATTATACATGTAGGCTGTACATAATTGTGATGTTCATCCAGACTGCGGGATTGGTTCTGTATTTGAGGATGTCCAAGAAAAGTAAGTTTTTGTATTTTAAATATGTTTTATCAAATGTTATCGTGATGTTATAGACAAGTCTAGAATCTTCTATCATGTCATATCTATCTGATATAATTGTATCATATGTTCACACACTCTCTCTCTCTCTCTCTCTCTTTTTCTTTTTCCTTCTATCTTTTTTTTTTTATTTTTGTTTTATAATATGTTTATTGTTTTTTCTAACTTTTAAGAATCATGAATAATATATTATCTTTAAACTGCTAAATAAAAAATGTAATATACTGTGTAAAGAATCATCAGCATCTTATTCTTGGCTGATAGTAAATTGCATATGGCATGTGTGCTTATGTTTTTTTTATGTTTTGCATAATGATTCATTATAAAAAAACAAACGAGAAAAACATGTGTGTTAATCAGACTTACATCAAAACTCTCAACGTGTCTTATTCGGAAATGCAGTAGCGGCCATTTTTTATTATGTTAGTGGTCCTAAAAAGTTTTACGGTTTATTGACTAATATATGTATATGTAAATCTTGATAACTCTTATTCTCATATATTGTTTTATATTGTTCTCTCTTATTACATTATATATAGGATGTTCAAAAAGTTCCGCACTCGGGATACATCCATTTTGCATTCATCTTGCATCGTTTTGCATTTCAAGTGCGAGAATTTTTGAACAGTCTGTATAATATGCTTATTAATATTAATTATAATATTAAGATTTATTTATTTTTGTATCAGTACACTTGACGCAAAGCTTAAGACAAGTATTATATCGAAACATCGTAGGAAAACTGGTACAGAAATATTTCGTATGTCTTTAAGGTAAAATAAATATTACTCTTTGGTGTGTGATCTGGAATGAAAAAGGCAATTTTATTTTGAGTGTACATTAATATTCAATGAGAGAAATATATTACATATACTATTTTCTCTCTTGTTTTTACTTTTATGAAATGTTTGAAATATTTGTTGCCGAATGAGATATAATAATAATCTTTTATATATTAAAATAATATAATAAACATATAAAATCTATAAAATAAAACTTATGCATGCAATAATTTTTCCAAAAAAACTGAGATAAAAAATACCTAAAGATAAAATTACCAATTCATATTTAAAGAAACCAAGAAAAGTAATAATGTTAATGTATATGTTAGCGTCAAAAGCCGAAGTGAAATTGATTCTAGAATTGACTGGTCAATTCGTGGAGCATAGTCAAAGACCGAAATAAGGTTTTTAGCATACTTTTCAATGTACGCTATTATTGCAGTGACATATTATAAATTAGGTTGGGTTAAGTTTTTATGGGGAAGAGTGCAAGGGGAGGGACAAAGCCCTTCTCCCGCCCACACGTGTACGATAGTATGTGATACAGAAGAAATATTGTATACGTCTAAAATGTCCATTCGGACTTTAACCGTTGTTCCGCGCATTGACCAATCAATCCTAGAATCAACCTCACTTCGGCATTTGACGCTACATATATATATATACAAGATGTTTACACATGAGGAGAAGTCTAATGTACATATATATATATAACTATCGTTATTTTGCATGGTGAGCGATAGATATGATAGCTATTTTTATAATACTGCATGATTTCTAGCAAACTTGGAAAATGTTGATATGCATTTATTAAAATAAACAGTTTTTGATTATATATATATTAAATTAAATAAGCATAACTTTACGCGCGCGCGCGCGCGCACACACACACACACACACACACACACAAATGCTATATGTACTTCGCTTTTTAATAGTTTACCAGTTTGTATTCTAAAATTATTAAATGCAAGATAGAAAATTGCGTGAAAATTTTATAAGTTTTATAAATTATTAGAAAAACTTTCTAATGAAACGTTTTGTATATTATGTATGAAAATAAGAAATTTTCAACATGTATAGCACACACATGTTCGGCTATAAAATTTTATATATATACAATATATATATGTCCTGTGTCACAATATTAATCTCTACTGCCGTATTGCATTTGTTCTCAGTTAATTACTTTAAATTATCTATCTTTTATTATTTATTCTTTCTATATATTTTTAATTTTTCGGATCAGTTTGTAATTCTAGTAATTTCTCCCAACAGGAGTCTATTGCAGTACATTGATGAGGAGTTGTTGCTAAGGTATTGGCAGGTAACCCTTTTCCCTTGCACCTTGCATCTTGCACTTATATCTTTTAATATTTTTCTTATGTAAAGTACTCTCATTATATACTATTAATTTATTATTTAATTGCTTATGTTTCTTTGATAGTTTGCTTTCTAATTTCGCAAAAATTAACATAATTTGAGAAAAGACTGTATATTTGTCTTTAAATATTGATCATTTTAATCAATTCTATGAAATTTCTTTTATCAATCTTTTAAGTTTTATATGCTATTATACAATTATTTTAAATAATTTAAAATTTATATTCTTAATGAAATAAGAAATAAATCTGTATAATTTCTAAATGAAATATGTTTTGAAAAAGCTAGTTTCACTAAATGTACTTAAAAAACATATTTAGAAGAAAGAAGAAACATCCAAACAAGGTGACTAAAATTGCATAATACAATGCAATTTCGATTATGTAACACTTAATTAATAGCTTTTTACCGTGTAATTTGCAATAACATTATATTTAACAACATCATTTAGATTATTGTGCTTTTCTTTTGTTATGTGCATTTTATGTCAACTGTTGCATGTTAAGTTTGATATTCCAATGGTATTTCAAAATTGTTTTTGAGATTTTCTTCTAGCAACGCAGGTGAATGAAGTTTGTATAATTATTCTAGATATAGGAAATGTTTATTTTACATAAAATATTGTAGGACATCCTATGTGTATATATGTATGTATGTATAGAATTTTTTGAACTCTATGGTCTTTATCATAGCATATAACAATGTTAGCACATGGAAGATTCTAAATATAATTCGGGGATGGTTTTTTTACTTTATTAGGTCACACAATAAATAATTAAAAGATAATATAAAAATATAAACGTTAATATTAAACAATATAATTTATCGTACTAGTCAGTCACAAAAGTCTACATATATTTGTAATCCCTGTTCAAACAAATATATTTCAGACTTTGTCATTCTAGATCAAACGAATGTATGTCAGACTTTTGGAGTTGACTGTATATAATATTTTAAAGAATATATTAAAACTCTACTGTTAAATAATTATACATTGACTTTTATGAGATAGTAATAATATATATTTGAAAAGCAGAAACAGTATTAGTCAGTTGATCGTTACGTTTAGTTTATTACGATATTACGTGATATATATATATGTATAAAGAAACACACATGGTTTTATAAAATTGTAAAATATGTTACACAATATATAAAAACCACAAGGAAAATGAGTTTATAATATTGTGTAGTATATGTGATCATAGTAGTTTTTATATGTGCAGGGGGAATGCAATGTCAGTGGTTGATGAACATTGCGACCAGCTATATTCCCTGCAGTAAGTAGATAATAAATTATAATAAACGATTTTATTTTTAAATGACACATGTTTTAATTAATATATTATCATAAAAATGTTTTTATTTAACTAAGAAAGAATATACGGTCTTACGAGCCGTTCGCAGGGTGTTGTGCGGAGATATACGTATATATATACGTATATATATACGTTTATCTCCGCACAACACCCTGCGAACGGCTCGTAAGACCGTATATTCTTTCTTAGTTTAATACTATCATGAGCCTTAGAATCTTTATTAATTTGTTCTTATTTACTTATTTTACTACGAATAGGTGCTTATTAGGAACTTTACTAAGATTCTCATTCATAATCTTGATTCAACTGAGAATCGGTTTGGGTTTAGAAATAATATTTCAAACCGGAAAAAAACTTTATATGTCGGGGAATATATTAAGATTGATGTGTACCTGTTTCTGCCTATAATTTATTCAAAACTGGCACTATATTAGATCCACATAGAGTGCTTATTACTTAGTTATTATACTAAGAACTGGCTACATATATATCAATAATTTAACATTTTCTCCTAGATATATAACAATTGTTTTGACATCACAATACTAAAACTTGCTAGAAATATGTTTTTTAATATTTCTAACGTTTTTAACATTACAATTTTTAATGTTAATATTCGAACATTTAAATATTGTTGTTTACATTCCGAAAAATATAACATAAAAAAATTATACTAAATTTCTCTTAGATATAAATATATAAAAAGTAAAACTACATAATTAGAGTGTTTATTTTATTGTTTATTCGTCTTTGTTATCGTTTTTTATTATTAATGTTTTTCCTTTTTAATTACATTTGGAGAAAACTCTTTTACATTAATGTTTATTTTAATGTTTTAAATAATTTGTTTGTTTAGAGCTACTCTTCCACTTGGGGAATCTTCGAGTGATTGCGAAGTCCATTGCCCATATTATAATGTATCTGGTATGTAAATTATATTGCACATAAGTAATGCTTTTAACACATTGAATGCCAAACGAATTTTGCATGTCTTGACGCTGAAGTAAAATTTCTGTTTTATGACAGTAGTAATAGAATGCTGTTGTCGTTAACAAGTTTCATTCTTCAAGAACAAAGAGTCACCGGTGACCCTCACGACATAAGGGAATATGCAATATTTATTTGATTTAAATGCTTTTATTAATTCCGACGTCACCGGTCACTGATGACCTCCACAAAACTAGTTAGGTGCCGATCATCGGTGACTCTCATGGCATTCAACGTGTTAAAATCTCACGTTTGTAGTTTGCATATTGTTTTCTTTAAATTCGTATTCATAGAATTAGTAATGTAAACAATATTTTTATGCGCAGGATCTCAAGCAAGTCCTAGACGTCATAGCTCTGTAGACGAATTATATGGTTTAGTCAATAGTTCACAGTCTTTAACGACTGTAAATGGGCAACGGCAACGATCATTATCAGATAGTGGGCCGAGAGATGAATCCGCACAATCGAACGGTATGATACAAAACGTATACAGCAAGTCTAGCATTTACTCATTAAATATTTGTCCATTATAGTTATAACTTCATTTCTTTTATTATTTATTTTAGGTGACAATGAGGTATCAACTGAACGAAATAGAGAAAATATGAGTCCCGACTTATTGTCAGACACGCCGCCCGTACCTCCAAGGAGAAGGGATCGAAAAAGACACACGCCACCGAGACCTATAAGTAACGGATTGCCTCCTACGCCGAAAGTGCACATGGGAGCATGTTTTTCAAAAGTTAGTTTACATTCTATGTTGTATCTTACTAAAAACTTTATTAGTGTTGAGATCTTATTGCTTTATTGGTTTCTAAATTCTATTAGTAAAGGTTTATTTGTCATTTTCTTTTTATTACATTATAGGTATTCAACGGTTGTCCACTAAGGATACATTGTACTGCGAGTTGGATCCATCCAGACACAAGAGATCAGCACTTACTGATTGCAGCTGAAGAAGGCATTTATAATTTGAATTTAAACGAACTCCACGAAACTGCGATAGACCAGTTGTATCCAAGACGTACTATCTGGATGTACGTTATCAAGGATGTTCTTATGTCTCTTTCCGGTGAGTCATTTTTTTATTATCATTTATGCTGATCGATTAATTTATACTTTTAATATTGAAAATCATATATACCGTAGGAAAAACGCCTCAATTATATAGGCATGACTTATTAGCGATGTTAAGTAAACAGACTCATAGGTTTTCATTGCATATGAATAAAATACCAGAGAGATTAGTCCCAAGAAAATTTGCTCTTACTACGAAAGTGCCGGATACGAAAGGATGTACAAAGTGTTGTGTTGCAAGAAACCCATATAATGGGTAAGTTGGTATTTAATATTTATTAATTTAGCATCTTTTAATTTGTTAAGAAAAACTTTAAACTTTATATAAACAAAGGTATATTTCTAATTTAATGTTATTTAACTTAGGTATAAATATCTATGCGGTGCAATGCCGGCAGGTATATTCTTAATGCAATGGTATGATCCATTAAATAAATTTATGCTTTTAAAACATTTTGAGTGTACTTTACCATCACCTTTGAATGTTTTTAAAATGATTATCACGCCTGAGATGGAATATCCAATGGTATGTGTGTCAGTTAAACAGCCATACCAACAAAATAAATTAAAACTGGACTTAATTAATATGAATTCGGGAGCGAGTTGGTTCCACAGTGATGAATTAGAAGATATAGATGGCTCAGGTATTATTATATTATGCGTGTATGTGTGTGTGTATGTGTATGTGTATGTGTGTGTGCATTGTCTAATAATAAGTTACTTGTCCTACACTATCTGTGTATCTTTGTATTTTTGCAGCTACTGTGATTCCAAGAAGAGAGAATTTAAACGTTATTAATGTAACGCAATTCGAAAAAGACGCAATACTCGTTTGTTACGATAGTGAGTGTATATAATAGATAATAAATTAGCAGTAAGTACGACTTACTCAGCAGGACACTATACATCAAATATTTGCATTTTACAGATGTAGTAAAAATGGTGACTTTACAAGGGAAACCTCGTATCAGTAAAAAACAGCTGTCAGAGTTGAATTTTAATTTTCAAATCGAGTCTATCAGTAAGTGCATTTGTAAGCTACAATGAAATCTTGATAAATAACAGTGCTGTTTATTTTCAGTTTGTCTACAAGATAGTGTGCTTGCGTTCCATAAGCACGGTATGCAAGGTAGAAGTTTCAAGAATGGCGAAGTTACACAAGAAATCAGTGATCCAAGCAGAACTTATAGAGTTCTTGGCTCGGATAAGTATGTATATCTGATATTTTTACAAAATTTGAAGTTTTATATTTATATTCAGTGAAGAATAATTAAAAAATTGGTAACATATATAGGGTTGTGATGTTAGAGAGTCATCTAGTTCACAGTGGTACCCTGACTGAATCGGAAGGAGCGGATTTGTATATTCTCGCTGGACACGAGGCCAGCTATTAAGTGTTAATTTAAAGTAGCCAGCCTATGTGCTGCGTTATCATCTCGCACGAGATTGATGATTTGTGATTGAACTATATGTAACATAAAACAACTACGAAATCGGAAATTACAATGTACAGAGAGGTAAAAAAAAAAGAACTTTATTAATCAATTATTTCACACTATATAAATAAGTGGCTGATTATCGGCACACTGCTATTATTGTAATTTAAGTGTTGCAATAATTGCTGCTATCTTTACATAGTCGATGTCGTATAAACTGATAGTTGCGATAAATTTTTTTTTTTTTACTGAGAGCAAGTTTAGAGTTAGTCGAGGTCTTTTTTAGATTATATATCGGTAAAATCATAATGGAAGAATACAGAATTTAAGAAAGATACACTTGAAAAAGCGAGTATGTACACTCAACAACTGTCCTTATGTCTGATTCAATAAATAATCTAACAATTAGCCAAACTGCTTCAAGAATTATAAGAAAAAAATGATTTACTATTTCATTTAGATATATATACATAAATGTATATATAAATATATATAAATAAATTATTCTCATATAAGTCACATATAAGAAATTTTAAAGGAAATATAACACATATAAGAAATTTTACAAATAATCAGATCTAACTTATCAAGCTTATTTTATTAGCGTGTCAAAATAAAATTACAATAATATTTTTTCCACATTCTATAACAATATAAATTATAAATAAGATTTCTTTTTTAAATGTTTTATTTAACATATAAAAAGCTTATACAAGGACATATCTAAAATATATTTTTCTCGCGGATAATATGACATGTAGCTTTATTAGTTTAGAAAAAAAGAACACACACATATATTTTAATATAAAATGTGGTATTGCATTTATTTTCATCGATAATAAAGCTCTTACACCGCTATGTTAAATTATGCACGTTTTGCACTTTTTTTTTCTAGCGCATTATATTCTATAGTTTTTATAGTTTGAAAACCATAATCATAATAAATTTTACTAAAATAAGTTTATGTATCTGTATCTGAATACAGAGGTGTTATATAAAATTATAAATGCTATTTATATTCTTGAAGATCGTATAGTTTTTAAAAATTAAAATCTATTATCTTCAGAGAGAATATTCGAATAGATTTATAAAAAAAATTAAAATTTTTATTAATGAAATATATAGTGAAATTGATACGCAAAATTTATGACATTAATCGAAGTTATAATTTATAGATATAAGAATTGTTGTTTTTAATTTAAGAGTACGTCACTTTTGCAGTCTCTTTCCTTTCTTAACATTAATTATCTTTGCATGTAAGTAGAATCACGAGAACAGTAAACAAGGAATATACAATATATAGGTGTAGGTAGATTTTGTTAATTTTATTCTAATTGTCATGAGCTCTATTTATGCGAAAAGTTTCACTTTTTCTTAGTTGTGACTGATCCCACACGGAACAACATTCTATATAAAACTTCTTTAATTGGTCATTAGACGTCATATGGACGTTGTGCCTGTGTGGGAAAGTTAAAATACGATCCCAGAAAACTGGTCAAAAAGAAATTCCGAATTAGTAATAAGCTTGCCCTCAAATGTGATCAGATAGAAATGTGACACATTGTATATTTTTTCCCAAAGATAAATAGATTGTAGAAAAAAAATGACAAAACGATGTGTAGAAAGAAAGTAGTTTAATAATTGATATAGAACGTTCTTTAAGGAACATTTCTGAAAACCTGTCATACAGAAAAAAATCGATTTTTCTGTACAGAGATTATATGATAATATCGTGTAATATATCACGTGTATGTGTGAATGTTTGCGTGAGCGCATGGGCACGCACACACGCGATATGCGCACAGTACAAAATTTGCTTGTACATACACCAATATCATTATTTTTAATAATGTAGAGGAAATGTGCCTATATTGGACCATTTGAGGAGTTTTCGCTCTATAAATCCTGAAAATTTAAAATATATATTATCGAATTAGATTGTAAAATATGGTAATTGTTCTGAAAAAACATAAGATTATATTTTAAATAACATATAGTAACAAATAATTTTTTTACTTGCATTAAACATAATTTACAATGTATTATGCCTAAATTGGACCATTATTTGAACATTTACGTGGTATCAAGTCCACGTGGTAGCAAACTAATTCTGAAGATTTTATACTACGTTATCAATATGAGAAGCAATTGTGATTTAAATTGTTTCTTTGCAGTTTGTTTATATTTTAAGATAGGTTCAATTTAAGCGTAGGTCCAATTTAGGTACATCTATCCTATATATACATTATACATAAACTTGAAGCATACAAGCGCGTTATTTCGTTTAACATGGATATTTTATGTTTATCACTGTCTTTCTCTTTTTATCTCTTTGTCTCTGTCTTCTTCTCTATCTCTGTCTGTCTATCTAACATTAACTATCTTCTTTCGTAAAGTTGCATATGCAATATAATATGTATTAAAGACACGGACATAAAGACACGCATATTTGTTACTCTATGTTTTTTTTTATAAGTAAAAATATTTATAAGTAAAAATATAACAGTATATAAAGCGATAATCGGAATGACTTTAATAAGATTGTTGTTAAGACTGAGAGAAATGCATTTTCTCGCACGCGTGCACACACACAAATACACACACAAAATAGTTATAATAAATATAATTTTTTTTATTGTTATGCATTAAAAAGAAAAAATATTAAGCAGTTTTATTTTAAATATTAAGCAGTTTATGTAAGAAACACATGATAGAAATAGACATACTTTAACTATTCAGAACTAAAATACACACACGGCATGTATACAGTACAATTGTAAAGATCTGATACTTTTGTTTTTGCTGTCGATGTATAAGATGTTATAAGTCAAAACTTTTATTTCTAACTTTTATCGAGATCGTTAAGAGAACGTAAAACCGAATTGTAAAAGATGTCAGAGTAAAAGTTAAATTATCTGCAAAATGTTGAGATATTTTAATATTTTATATAAATTTTTGCTCTGTATATAAGTATACAAAGAAAATAGAAAATATTGAAGAAAGTATTATATACATGTTTGTTATCAAAGTTTAGTGCACTAAAATAATACAAAAATCGGCAAATTATTATTTCTATAAAAATATTATGTAAAAAATACGACAATCTTTTCTGTTACCAAAATTTATTTAAAACTGAGATGTCTTTTATTTGTAACAAATAAAAACTTCGACATTTAAACATACGACACATTTGAAAGATATTTTAATAATAGCAACATATAAGTAGTAACTGCGATGTTACCTGATGTAAATTTTTCTATTATTGCGAAGACAATAATTTTATTCAAAGCATCGCTTACACAAATTAAAAAACAAAAATAGACATGTAAGAATATGAAAAATATATACATACATATATACATAGATATGTATATTATAAATATTCGAATTTACATAAAACAGATTAATTAGCTCGAATTTAAAAACTGCTTAAAAGAAGTGAGTAAAAAATAACAAAAATATTAAAAGAAATCCGAGATTTTAACATTGCAACACAGACAAAGCAGTAGAAAAATTAGAATAAATATATTATATATATACATGGATATTTCACATATCCATGTTCTGCTCGCAACGTTTAAAATAGACTTTCAGTCTTTGACTCTTACAAGAAAGAAATAATGCACAATTAATGCATAAAATAAATGTACCTGTATACATTGACCATATTGATAGCTTGCCTCTACATTCAAAAATGTTATCAAACTTTTAAGTCTTGTTTATTTGCTTCAAAAACCCAATAAAGGAAATATAGTCAATAATAAATTTATTTTTAGTATTAAAATAAAAACTTGTTATATCTTCATATTTTCTTTCTATATATAATATTTTTAGTATCACGGAACATAATTAAGTCATAATCGAATAAGTCAAGGGACGTAAGTAGATTAAGCACATGGCACTTTTATTTCATTAAAAACATTTACCATGGAGATTACATATTTAATGATATGTATATTATATGTATATATTTGTTATATAAGTTTTTTTGCAGAGATTACGAAATATTTTTGAGAGGCAAATTCATAACTTATGTAAGAGATGGATAAGAAATGTGTGATCGTGCAAGCGTGCGTGCACATATGTAATAAACTACACACGGAGACAAATACATAAAAATTCTTTGACGTCTTTCTTGAAAATTTATAGATACTTATTAATCAAGCAAAACAATAGAATTTCGATAATTGTATTAGTCATCTGATACTGAAGTTGCAGATTGCAGATGTATTAACTAAAATCGTAACGACAATTGGTTAACAGAAATCGAAATAAAATTATTCTTACAACAGGAAAGTAGACAAGCCAGCAAGAAAGATATACAAGTTATTCTATATAGAGGTTTAGAAATAAGAAAACACTCTGCTAGATAATATTCTCTGTAAATGTTACAATTAACACTTACATATTTATTTAAATAGTGTGCTTTCCTCTCCAAAATCGATAAAAATAGCAAAGATATGTTAGTATATAAAAGAGAGTATAAGATTACGATAAATATGTATAGATTTATTCATACTTTTACTAAATGTGCATAACATACACGTACACACACACATACCCACGCACACGCACACATACACACTTGTCAGTAAACGTATGAATTCTATGCGCTGTTACTGTAACATATATAAATATTAATTGAAACTATAGCATTACTAGCGAAGTTTATAATTAAGCAAGTTGTATATAGTGTGTGTATTATAATTTTTACGTTTTGCTGAGACTTCGTTTTAGTCATTTTTATATAGTATATAATATAGTATTATACACAAAAATAATTTATATGATTGTATAAACTTTTTTGATTTACTTGTATCTGTAAAAACAACTAGGCAAATTTCTGTATGTAAATAGAAAACCTCATAATAAAGTCTAAAGAAAAAATGCAGATGTGCGCAGTGATACAAAATACATTATGATTATATTTTATAGTTTGTATATAATTAATACTTACCGAAACTTGGTGTGCTTCAAGTACGTCAGTTCAAGTGATCAGATAAGTAGAAAATTAATTCAGGCAACAGGTTTTGAGAAATGTCTTTATGTAAAATTGTATTACGTATAAAAAAATCTAAGTTATTTTAACTGCAAATATTTTAATTAAATTTGATTTTATTATTTCTATAACAATATCAAAAAGAATGCTTACTATGTACATCAACAAATTTATATAGGTAAATATTAAGTAAAAACATGGCATACTTTAATTCTGTAAATTATACAAGACACGCCTTTTATCATTTCAAAATTTATTATTGCTATAATAATATATAAATTTTACATAAAACGTTAACACGTTTCGTGCTCTGTAGGTTGTAGATGTAGTAATGTATTTGTCAAAAAAATCTCATAAACATCATACAGAGTATGTGTATGTTATAAATGTGTTTTAGTAAAGTCTGTAGCGTAGAGTATCGATACTCTACATAGCGTGAACAAAATCACGTGAAAAGGCACGGAACGTGTTAATGTTCCTTCAAGTACGTGTAAAAAATAAATGCCGCTGTGCTATTTTTCCTCCTCTCCGAGAGAGGAATTTACTTCTCTCTTTTTCTGCGCTAAGTAGAGCAATGTGAGGAGAGATGTAATCTGACGGTGAGCGGACCAGAAAACGCATGTATGTATCTGCCAAATCGTCTGTGTGTATAACTTGATACCGACTACCAGTTCTGATATTATCTTGGTAGAGAAAATTCATTGCGAAAAAATATCACTTCAACCAGGACTCGAGCCTTTGGATTATATCAACTCTCGGATGATTTATGCCACCGAGGTTCTCAAAACCGAGTCACGTTTCAATGTGACCTTGCAATTGACCTACTATTTTTCGTACCCATCCCACTTGACTTTGTCCCGCAGAAATATCGTCTGTATCTATATAGGCACTCGAAACAGTTTGCGGTTGATGAGATACATTTACTACCGATAGTCTCGCGGTAATTTTAACTTCCGAATCATTGGTTATGTAGTCTTTTGCTAATACCGATTTTAGTTTCAAATAATCTGGCTTCTGTGCGATACTCGGCTTGTGTCTCGTTGACGTCGAAGATGTTTCCTGCTTCCTTTTTAAAGGTATCGGTGGTGTTACTTTTATCTTTATTGCTGTCTCGGGTGCTGTTGCCGTCCTCATAATCGTCGTCGTTGTCGTCGTCGTCGTCGTCGACGTCGTTATTGTTGTCGCTGCTGCTTGCTGATTTTGCATCATGAATATCTCGTCAACGTCGCTAAATATTGCACTATCTCGAAACGCTTCGTCGACGTCAGTATCTGCGTAATTCTCGATGACTTCAAAGCTCTTTTCGTAGAAACTGTCAGTCTCACTTTCGCGATGCTCCGTGTCCTTACTACTCGTCTCTTCTTCATCTACACGATTTTTTTCTTCTGATTCGTCAGTCTTTTTAAACCGAATAACATCAACTGCCGAAAACTGAGCGCGTTTATTCTCGGCGAAGAGAATAGTCGGATCAGCGTAATCGGACTGGGCAATTCTCGCTCCTAGATTAGAACTACCTTGCTTGTAACAGAGTTGAGGAATCCACTGATTGTTGGTGACATTGTTGGCGGTTGTACAACCTATCAGTTCTTCCACGTTCGAAGATAATTCTTTCGCGCATCGCTTTGCTTGTTTAGTTCGTCTTTTTGAACACTTACCTCCGGTATTCAGAGGACGAAAGTAGCGCTTATGTTCGAGTTCGTCGTTGCACTCAAGCGTCTCCGTGCTCATAGTGTTCCTTAGACGACCTTGTAGATGACTGCCAGCCTTGAAAAGAACGCTCCGAAGTAGATTGTTACTACCATTATCGCTTGCTCGATAGATTTTATGATCTGGATGGATATTTGTACCATCAGTAACGGACATGCGCACATTATTGGAATAAGAACGGTCGTCGGTTAATTGTGTATCTTCCAGCGAAAAGAAGATCGACGAGCTGGAACTCAATGAAGTGGCAGGCATGGGAAACTTGGCGACTCTATCCTCAGGCTGACATGTGGACGCGTACCTTTCCATATCTTCAAGATTGATCTCCGCCGGTTTGTCAGACGCAATCGTGAATGGTCGTTCGCTCATTGGCTTGCCGTCTCGCTGCAAGAAGCGCGACTTCGTTACATTCGGCTGAGAATTCGGACTTATTTGGAAGCTTCGTGGCAGCGAACCGCACTTGAGTGGTGAGGTAGGCATGTCGTCGCATAGTTTGGTAAGCCAGACAGCAGGCCGAGTCGGACTGTCATTGTTATCGATGTAATTTACCGTTTGCAGTTCTTCCCAGACACGTTGCAGATTGTCGTAATTGCCGAAGCTCTTAGATTCAGCATCGCTTACGTCGTTGGTTATCTCGTCATTTTGTTGTTTTAATACATCCTTTTCGATTTGTTTTGCGATAGAATTCATTTCATTTTGCTTCACCATTCGATAATTAGGTTCGCGTATTGTCGATGAAAAAACTGTCTCATTATCCGGCGACGTCGTGTTCTCGCGAATACGCAGTGCTGTTTTGATTACCTTACTTTCGGTGACGATATTCTGTCGTTTGAATGTCTCAAAAAGCACTCGTTTTTCGCGCACGTTATTTGTCTTACCATTCCGCGCAATCGTCTCTATTGAGTTCTGAGTACTTTTCAAATTGTCGCAAGCTGATAACGACTGTTGACTCTTCTGTGCTGGTTTTGAAGATAACGAATCCCACGAGTTGTTCAACTTGATCAGACGCTGCTCCCGCATCGCTCGAGAACGTTCTAGTCTGTTGGTATTATTGATGTAATTAACATTTTCTGAATCACTCTCGTCTGACACATCTATCGAATTACGTCTATTAAAGCGTTGCTGGCGTGCGCTGATGATATTACTGGTCCGTTGCTTATCGAGCAATTTTTGAAATTCTTGGTTTTGCATGAGAATGTGACCGACGATCTCCTCTACTGTTTGCTTCGTATTGGCATCGGTGTTATTGTCTTCGATCGGTGACGAATCCAATTGTGTTGTCGTCTGATTCTCCGTCTCGGTATGAATCTCGGTGATTTCTTCGGTTTCGGTTGTAGATTGAACATCACCAACAGGATCTTCTTTCTGTTCCTCGTCCGAGTAATTAAGACATATGTACGACTGGAAGCCTGGCTCTGATTTTCTCCTCCATCCGGTAAAGCGATCCTAAGTATATTCGTACAATATTAAAAATCTTTCTACTTTTCATGAAAAACATGTTGCGATAAATATCTCACCTTAACTTTTGAAACGCGTACGTCCGAGGATCTGTTGAAAGATTGTTCTCTAGAGTCGTTAGTGCCGATGTCTTCGTTGTCAGTTTTACGCGAGGACGTAGGTGATCCCTAGTGACATGTCAAATCAAACATCGATCAAATGTAAGCCTAATACAAGTAAATGAACAAGAGGATGAGCGAGGGCTTTCGAAAAGAAAATACCTCACCTCCATAGTAGTATCGGATTTTCTAACACCCTTCTTGAACTTTTGCCTAAGACCAATTTCGGATCTGCGTCTTTCTTTTTCCTGTTTACGCCTCTCTAAATATTCTGGCGGGGCAGAATGTTTTTTCGCCGATCCTTTGTCTGTCAACGCATCATCTGCAAGTCATCACTTGTTGTTGTTGTTAATTCGTATAAAAAGTCGAAATCACGTTCAAATTGCAATCGCTATTTATACCTTCTTGTTGCGTTTGACCCAATTGTAATACTAGTTTTCTCGCATGCGACGGTATAACTGCATTGTAATTCTCTAACATTACCCTTTTTATCTGTAAAGTCCATTCTCTTTTCTGCTCTAAATTGCGTGCCTAGAAAACAAATGGTCGACTGTGTTAAATGAAAATATGATCATCCTTGCGAGTATATTTTAAAAATCCTATTGCGCAATTAATATAATGATGATTCTTACTTGCAATGTGCATTGCAATCGAGGATTGTCAAAAGGTATTACGTGAAAACTAAGCGGCTCGCCTGGGATACTTTCAACTAGCATTAAGTTTGAACACTAAAACATGTGAGAAATATTTTATAATTCTAAGATACGAGTGTGTGTGTGTGTGTGTGTGTACGTAATTAAAGTTTTAGGACAAAAATCGAATAAAAAAAAAAGAAAAAAGAAAGTACCATAATATGAGCTTTATAGACAAGAAGACCGTCTTCTTTTTTTTTAGTCAGTAAGAGCATTCGATCGAAAAGAAAAGCATGCCTCGGAGCTTTAGCTCCTCGCATTCGGAATCGACCCTCCGCAATCAACTCTCCACTTGTTGTTAGATCTGGCCCCGGCCAACCATACAGCAGTGATTGAATTTCTTGAACGCGTACAGCGTGCTCGTGTCGTTTTTTCATGGCATTGATATGTTTCGCTATACCAGTCATCGCAGTAAGTGCAGCCTCGATGGCACTTATGCCTTCAGTCTTATTTTCTTTAGAATCACAATCGGCGCCGTACTCTTTCGACAAATTCTCCAGAAGTAGATGATACTTGAGAATTCTTTGAACAGGTTTCAAAAGAAACGATCCGAGAGGCAAATCGTGCCCCAGAGCCGCTTGTCGTTCACGAAAAGCAGACGCGGTTTCCTCATTGCCCATTAAATCTGTCAGAACGGAGACTGTTCTCGGATAATTAGTACAGTATTCGGTGTACACTTTAAATCCCGAATTGTGCTTGATAAACGTATTCGCCACGCAAACAGGATTCAAACCACATTTTTCTATTTCGCTCAAAAATTCCCTATTAAATTCGAAAATATCTTCAATATTGCTGAACAAGTCACCGAGACGTAATTGATGCGCGAACGACGGCGGATCATCTCTCCAGAATGTGAGATAACCCTGAATAACTTGACGCAAGTGTTCGACGTATATCGCTTCTGTGTCCACTATTTCCAGGAGTACCCGTTCGACGGGATTACGGTGAGGATCGTAATAGCGTGGTCTATGGCACAAGGGATCCTCCTCCCCACTATCCCTCCTCTGACCATTTTCATTCAATATTCGACAGCTAGCTTCAGAAACTGTTACGACTCCGCTGTCCGCAGAGCCTTGAGAGCTGGCACAAGTATCAGCGAGGGATTCGACCGATGTCAGATAGGGATTGACGGTGCAGGTATTACCCTGATTGCTACAACCACTAGAAGACGTGCTGGACGCGATCGAACTGCTAGACAAAGGTCTACCATTTCTACCGCGTCGCCTGTTGTATCTAAATGGTGTGAGACCGCTGTTCTCCCGCCTCTCGTAGGTCGGTTTCTCGACAAGTTCTACTTTATTTTCTACTTTATATTCGTCCTCGACTGACACCGTAGTTCTTTCCTCCTGCATGTTATTTTCCATCTTGCCGTATCCGTCTTCTTTTTGTTCCTTGTCTTTCGGACTGTCCTGCTGCGAAGCTAGATCACTAGTGCAGAGCTGATTGAATATCGAATTACGATGGGTAGTCGGCACCAGGCTGAGACGTTTCTGTAGAGCTGCAGATATGTTACAAGACGATGATAAGACCACGCCGTCGCAGCCATCGCCGCGGCGCGCTAGCTCGTCGAACATGCCCAGCAGCTGCGGCATCAGATCCGTGCTGGTACCTGTAAAAAAAAAAATTCCAATGCTTGTCTCATTGATTAAAAATCGATATTTCCGATCTTGTGGCTTCTATCAATAGTCTATCACAAATTATTTTATGTAAAAGAGAAAAAGTGTTATTTGAACATGTCAAGATATTTCGATGCCTGATTACTTTGCGTCTGGCACAGAGTTACGAAAATAGCAATTACGAGGAGAAGGAAGAAATCGTTTGAATCGTTCATTGACAGAACTCTGCACACTCGCTTTTACGCGTCTCACGTTCATTGACTCGTGTAGATTCATTGAGGAAAGAAACTATGAATTTTGAAATACCAAATTGAAATTATAACAGACACACGGAACACACAAACCACGCGCATGCGTTTCTCTCTCTTGAAATATTACACATACCTATAAATTCTAGCCGTGTGTCACGATAGTGTTTCTATGTGCGATACCTGATATGTCAAATGCGCACGTGTGAGCACGTACCGTTTCTTAAGTATTTCTTCCGTATGATAACAAGAGTGAGAAACATCAGCGCGTTATCGAAGGCTCGAAACAGCGCGCTGCCGTTAGCTGGCTGATATCCAAAGTTCAAGAGAAAAGCAAAAAAAAAAAACAACACGGAGTAATTCGTCGAATCGAATTTCGGATTCTTCTCTTGTTCTGGAAATCAATCACTCGCGGAGTTTTGCTTGGAAAAGCGCGATGCGCTCACAACGCGCTGCCAGAAAAGGGGAAGAGCGCGTGGTGTTATGCGCTTCACGTAGCCGACCAAGTGCGCGCGCCAAGAGCCCGCAATAAGCTACCGCGCAGCTACTCTCCGGAATTCCAGAGTGTTTTCCTTTTGCGGAGCTGTTATCTGTTTCCAGAAGCACGCTCGGAAACACGTTAGCATGTCGCGAAGCGTGTTTTTCGCTCGAGAAAGGCGATGAAAAAGGAAATGATCGTCTCTCTCTCGAAGAAACGACGAAACTATCATAACTATTGTCAATCTATTCTAACGTGTTGTTATTTCAAGAGAGACTATCATCCGAGATCATAACGATGCTATCTTTGGCAAGTCACGTAAATTGTGTGGGTGCGCACTGCACGATGAAAATGTGATTGAACAAAGATCAAACAACGCTCGTTACGACAGCATTTGATTTGAGATAACAGATAGACTATCGTGGAAACCTACTTTTGATGAAGAGAATTGAGAAATTCAATTAAATCGAAGATAACGGAAATTGAAACGGACAACTGGAAAATAGAATCACGTTTGCTCACGATAATTCTTTCATTTTCCCTCCTTCCACTTGTTGTTTTCTGTTCTTTTTCATTTATCAAGAATACAATATATTTTCTTTTATTTTCTCGATGAAACAAATTTTTACACGATGCAAGCATCCATGTGTGAACAATAGCAACTTACGTATTTCACCTTCACCCTTTAAACGATATCACTTCGCCTTCGTTCGCCGCTACTTTGTTCGTATGTCGTTTCGGACATTTACGTACTTTGTGTCAATTACTCAAAAAAAACGCGATTGTTTTGCACACAGAAATCACTTCTGATTATCGCACGACACATCGATTAATTCGTCAGTATTCGAATTCACTTTTTACATTCGAGATCAGTTAAAGTGTTTAAAATTACACACGATATCGCGCGCGCGATAATGATACGTTACAGAAATATTCCAATTTTTCGCGCGTCACACACGCAACAGGAGAATTAATCGCGTTTGCTGCGCTTGTCTGTTGCAATCACACAACTTGGAATGTAACACGAAAATGCACCGACGAAAAATGTGTTGCGTATGGTGAAAAATATGTGCGATCACCACGACCACGTATCGTAGACGAGAGCGCAGTCTTTGTCGCTCGAGTAACAGGTAGACACTAGTGGCGAGAGGCGGCTGAGAATGAGAATAGAGCGGTGCCACTTGGATAGTCTTGGATCGAAATACCGAAGAGCGGCCGTTAGGTCAGCGGTCTCCACACCAAAGCTATCGAAGATACGCGACCGTCGCCTCGGGGTTCCAACCTAATGCAAGCCTATCGTACATTCCTATTGTGCCTTTTTTTTTATTGTTCCTTACCGCGTTGAATCGCGCGTCGCGAACGTTGAATACACCAACGTTACTTTTTTTTCCACTGTACAATTTTTTTTTTTTCCCCTAATGACTAACAGAAGATTAGCACGTTCGATAAAACTAAAACAAGAGACAAAACGCGTCGAGTGTCATGAACAAACTACCTGTTTGTCGTGATGTGAATTCCGCTGCAGATCGTGCAAGAACAAAGGTGGGGATTCAATCGTCGCAATGAATTATATCGAGCTAGTCACCGAGAATGACTCACTGAGTGTTCTATTCCCCGTCGCCGCGTTGCCGATGGAAGTTCTCTTGCTACTTCCTCCGTTCCGAACGGAGGAATTTGATTTGGACGAAAAGGAAACAACGCGAACCTCGAGCGTGAAAGATCGACCGTGAATTATATGAATCATCGAAATATCTTATATCGGGAGCGTTGACATTATGTTCCGTACCCAATTTGCTGAGCAATATCGAGAATCTAACCGCGACTATTGACTCACAGGAAGCGCAGAAATTTCTACGGCAAACAAGCATTCGATTTCGTCTTCACTTGTCAAGCACACTGTGAGCTTGTAATTGTCTGCGCGGATATGTTAGACAATTCCATATTCCATACCTGGAGATTATGTTGAAACTTAAAACCTGCATAGAGAATAAATTTCTAATATACAGAGCTCTTAATCTGATATCTCGTGTAGCGCTTTTCTCCTTTTTACTGGCACTTCTCGATAAGGGAATTATATTTAAACCGACGACGCGTGTAACGTCACCGCGGTGATTTTATCGCGATTTATTCGTGTTCGCGGAATGCGACATCGTAATTGCATCACGGAAGATTGCATACGCGGCTCTCTTTCTCTCGCACGCACAACCAGAAGCAGGAAACATATATGTACTATGAATATATTGCAGAAGAAAAGAAGAGAGAAGTGCCAGTGATAATTCGGGTAAAATATACTGAATGAGTATCGCGAATCACGATCTGTATCATAGCGTGGAAGATGTATCGATTATAAAATTCGCAGCCAACGTCTTTTCCTCATCGAAAGGATATCGCGTTGGCGCCACAGCGCGCGGTTTCCTTTTCCCGCGTCGGAAAACTTTCTCGAGATGCAACGATCTCGATCGCTCGCTCGCTCGGCGGTATGTATAACGTATTCGCAGAAAGTCTATATATAGCGGCGCCGCTAGTACGCGGCCAAGTAATGTGGCGACCAAGCCGGGAGCCGTTCGTAAGTAATTGCGGAGCATAAAATCCGGTTCGCGGCACAGCATTGCGCCAATATACGTTATTATCGATGACTGATTGAAAACCAACCGGATGGAAGCTTTCATAAGTGCGCACTATAACGTGTCGCGTCTTTTTTTTTTTTTTTATGCAGACAGATATCGGATCTGTATCGATGACCGGACTGTTGTCGGAACCTTGTCGCCTCGCTATTCAATGTGTAAAAAATAAAAAAAAGCAATTTGTATCTGTCAACTCACCGAATTAGTGTGTGGACGTACTTTTTCGAATCACATAAAAAAGATGAGAAAACATCACGACACAATAATTGCAAAATTTATATTACTGACTCGTTACATATCGATCTTATTTGTCATTCTCTTTTGGTGGCTGTTTGATTGTATCGGAAACATTTCAGAGTAATAAACATTACGTAAGAAGAAAGCTGCATTACATACATATATATTGTATGTATTATTTGTTTTAACAAAATCTTATGTTAAAAAATATATAACAAGACAAAAGTTCACGTGCTCTTCCACTAATATGTTGTATCACGTTTGGAACAAAGAAATCTTTACAATCGTTGAGGAAAAGACACGTTAGTCTGTCAAAAATCTCTAATCATCTCCATACAACTTATGTTGCACATTTCAATTCTCGAGGAAAGGCAGTTTCCAAGCCGCGCTAAAAATACACACACCGAACACAAAATCTTGATGATCCGAAACGGGGTCCACCGTACCGTCGGTTATATACAGTGACCTCACCGCAATTTGATCGTCAATTAACCCTTGTATTATCAAGAGGAGTCTGTCTGGACTCCGTAGTGAGGTTTCATTCAATAAGTTTTTAGTATCGCACTCAAATGTCAAAATGTCAACTTTTTATCGCTTAAATAGAATCATGAGGTGAATTTTGTTACATCTATATATCGCTTAAAATAAGTGAAAAAAAGAGGCTTATTTAAAAGTTCTAACGAAGTAAGTTGATAATACGTCAATTTTAAAATATATTCGACAACTTTACTTTGTGGCTAAAATTTTCTGACGCAATTTTTATGTCGTAACTTTGGTCATTATTTTGACTTTTCGAGCTGCATGATTAATCATCTACGAACATGATAAATTTGCATTGAGAGAGAAACATCTCGGCCTGGAATAAGATCGAGATGTGTTTGCCTTAAAATAAATTATGATGAAGAATATCGACAAAAGTTTTTTAACGTTTCATCAACCACATTTGGTTCTTCTGGTCTATTTTTCTTTTTATCTGCGAACTGAATATTTTATTTATTTTATTTTATAAATTTATATATTACGGAAACCGAAGCAAATGTATATAATTCAATGATCTGAACGTTAGACGCAACTCCGCCTCCCGGAAAATAAAAAATTCGCTACGTAATGCGGCACATAGCGTGTGTCCGATAGAAAAAAAAAAAAAAAAAAGATGCAGGAGATGGCGCCGCGTCGCCTTCTCCTCGTCTCGTCGCCGTCCGCTGTCGCAATGGAATCAACTTTTTTTCTTATTGCGACGCTACATTTTTCTTTACTTTATAATATGCATGTCGCATAATCACATACATCGTTCTCGAATGTGGAAATAAAAAAATTCTAATCTTATGGAGTAAAAGCTGTCTAAAACCGATTAATTTTTTGCGTTTATTATACCTACATATGCTTTCGTATAAAATTATCTATAGCTATATGGCGCTTGTACTACAAGCAGCTATGTGCTTGGTCTCGCGCGCGCACGAGTATATTAGTATCTTCAAGTATACCTCGCGTCGCAAAAGGAAAGACAGAAAGAGAAAGAGAGAAGGAAAGAGTATAAGTCTATATATCTCGAGAGAGAGGAACGGCGAGAGATGAAGAAAGAAAGTCGGCTATGTCGGGCTCGACCATCGTTTTTCTTCAAGGAGCGGGCATGTACGGCGCCGCATGAGCTCGAGCGACCGGATCGGTCTCACTGCGCAATCTTAAATGCGGCATCAAGAGAATAAAAAAAAAAAAATTCAACCAAAAACACTCTATATGCCAAGTTTGAATGTGCCACGTTTGGGTGTAATTAACAATCTCGATTACAATACACGTCTGGCCTGCCAAACAAAACCTAGAAAAATTTCAATATTTTTCACAAATTTGTTTCTTTAAAAGAGAATATTTTTTCGAAAATTTGTAGATACTTGTATTGTTGTCGCGTGACACGTATCTCCTGCTACCTACTGCGGCACTGCTTTCCAATTTTTGCGGTCGAATTCTCACGCATCTAATTTCACACGCGGTGTCACAGAGCACGATTGAAAACTGATATTCTACTATGAAGTGGCCAGTTTTTAAGACGCTAAAAAATATGATATGTACAGCACATTAAATATTCTCCTAGGCTTATACGTGGAGAACAATGACGGCCAATTGTAGCAATTAGGGTATCGTACGAATTAGCAACGCAGCTGTTGGCACCAACGCCAGCAAATTTCGACGAGTTGCAATTAATCGTATCATGACACCCTTGCAAAGGGTCTCAAGACTTTGTCAGATGTCGTTAAAAAAAAAAAAAAAAAACGCGCAATGATATATCAAACACACATATAAAAAATACGGTGATCATAAAAATAAAAACTATTATTGAAGACTGACAAGTACCAAGAAACATTATTTTTAATTCAAACGCATTCCCTTTATAAGAATCTCCATAGAGTATTAATTATCTCACCGCACTGCCAAAGAAAATATTCGATTTTTTCCTCCGTAATAAATCGAACACACATGTACGTGTAATATCTCGGATTTGACGAAAATACATCTGACATTTCATATCACACATGTAGGTATATCTATTATCTTATCTTGCAAGGATGTTCTGTGATGACTCGGATGCGTTTACAATGGTCGATAATACGTGTCAGCAATAGTATTGCAACTTTTCTCTGATATTATCTTTTTAATTGCACTGTCAAATATTTGCTGTTATAAGACAGAAGAGATATGAAACAAAAAAAATATTGAAAAATACAAATTAAATTAACGGGGACATATGTGGAGCGGAAATCGATCAACTTAAACATTTGCGAAAAAATGTGTATCGGTTATGTTTCTAGAACGAATAGAATATACTGAATTGAACACAATTATTAAACGGTGCGTGATCCATTTTATTTTATGTACATCAATCTTCTTCAACGCTGTTCTACTTATTCAAAGAATGTCTGTCGCATCAAGCTCTACTTGAAAATATCTGTTAGTACATTTCTTAGGTATACTACCACGAAGATAGTACCATCCAACACGTTATCATCGATAATGTCAACATGACTTTTGAGCATAAACACTATATTTCTGGAAAGAGCTAACGTCTTAAAAAAAACTTACGAACGTTATATACCGGGAACATTTATAGCTGAAAAGTTAAAAAATACCAAAGTTAAGAGCTACCAAATAATGAGAATTTTCTTTTAAAAAAACAATATAAAATTAAGTTTTCTTTTTTCTCTGATTTCTCTTCTTTTACTGCCCAAAAAAACACGTACATATGCATTTAGATTATCTCGATAGAAATTTCCACACATTAGAGAAGTACTGTTCTCGCTTTGGTCACACGGTGCAATCTGGTTTCACAGCGACACTTTTCCGTACACAGTCGGTTATGAGAGACAGAACCGGTCTGGAACGAGAGTCTACGAAACAACGACAGAGACCGGTACAACAACGCAACGAGTATATAGTAGTTATCACTGTCAAGTTCAGATCAATTAGTCGCGATTTTCACAATAACTAGAATAAAACAATAAAAATTATTGAATAAAATCGAATGAATGCAAATGATTGTGCGCGTGGCACGGACTACTACGATATGACGATATACGAACCGCAAATTGATTTCAGACTGTCTCCGGTCGCGAGGTCTTTTGGCACAAGGCTTTGTGCAATGCGATACTTTCCCGGAAACATAATCTTAGCAGCACACGTGTGACTTGAAGGAACAGTCGTTCTTCTACCTTTATCTTAGTACACACATGACTATTTTCTCTCTCTTTCTCTCTCTTTTTCTCTCTTTTTCTCTCGCTCCGATCAGTGAGCAATATTTCAAATATTAAAAATAATTAACCAATACATGCAAAATGATAACTACGTATAAATCGTTTATGTCGTGCGAGCACAGACTGATTGATACGTTTTTTGAACTTTGATTGAAAACGAATGTGCAGCGAACGATGCTAATTCATGCATGTGGCGAAAATCACATAGCGTTTTTCACGTAGGCGAAATCTGCCGAGATATGAACGCGTACGAAGAGGAACAAAGGCCATGAACATCCTTTCGCTATCGCAACAAATGGCAAAAACATCGGGGAAACGATGTAACAAAGAGGCTGGTATGAATGAACTTGCTTAGACCGGCACATTTATTTGGCAGCAAAACTTTGCCAAACAGAAATTAGAAATCGCGGAAAACACTCGCATTGTCGTAGCGCTTACGTTGTTGTCGGCGTGTAAGCACGCGGTGGCGATTCTTCAAAAAGTTTTTGCGAGCAAAAACAACTTACTCGTTCCAACTCGTCTTGAATGAAGATATGGATAAGTCGACCGGCGCACGGTTCGTGCGTACATATATGTAAGTAAAGTATGTAAAAACCAGTCTCAAAGAAGCGTGTTGCACAACTCTCGAGGCACTCGCGCGAATATATTGCGCATACTTGTATATTTCTCGCATGTAAATTGTGTCTCACCATACTGTTATGTACATGTGAAGTCTCTTTTCTGTTAACAACAGAAATACACAGTCAAAAAAATGGTGCGTTTATATGTTAAAATTTTCTTGTTACCCTTGATATGATTATTACCTCAATGTAAAATAGATAAAAAGAACGATGTGATATAAAGGAGCAGAAATTCACATGCACATGTATGTTCGGAAGAAAGAAAGAAGCGCGTTCGGTCGTCACTTTAAGCTGCATCCGGCAAAGCGACAGTTTTTTGCGTTACTCCAAGTATTGCAAGCTACACGCTACTTGTGTTTAAAAGCGGTTGAATGGGAAGCTGTGGATTCGAAGCATCTTTTCATTCCAAGTTACAAATTGCACAATTCGAGCAGAAATAATACAAAAAAAAAAAAAAACGAAAAAAATTATCTGTCTCACACAGAATGTATTTTCTACATATTTGTACATCTTGGTTTTTAATTTCTGTATATAAACGATAGCTATACTAAATGTAAGAAATAATTGTAAAACACTAAAAAATTGGAGATACTACAACGTGCGGGTCCACGCTCTTGTTTGCCATTCAAAATGATTAGAAAGTCGATAGCAAGATTATATTGTTAGCTACAATAAATTACTCATGCAATACAATCTCTGTGAGATGCAAATTAGTTCAAATCGTTCTTTTGAGAGTGCTCGCATTTTTTGTTTTCAAGCTGACGTTGCATTACGAAATATAAATTAAAATTGTTTAAACTGGAGTCGCACACTGCAACACAGTCAAGTTTGATACACAAGTTAAAACTGAAAAACAGAAAATATATACTTGGAGAAAGATATTTATTGTTTTCACTTACCAAAAAAATCCTCCCAGCTAACCGAACCGTCGGAGTCCACCGAACTGGTGGTATTCGTCGCGGATTCTATATTCGCCTCGCTGCCCATGGTGGTGTCCACACAATTTCAACGAGCGTTCCCCGTCACAAGTATTTGAGTCGTGTTTTAAATGTCAACGTTACGTTGCCGCGTAACGCGCGATCATCAAGCGTTACATCGCGCCAAGTCTCACCGTGCTACATGTATCAAAGAATTGTATTAATTGGCACACATCGATCCGTGATCGCGCGACAATCATTACTGATACGTCTTTTGGCGCCGAAAGTCACCAAACTTCGGCGGCCGAACACCGAAGAAGGTGAACGATCGCGGGAGAACCTGTGGTGCGCGAAACCTCCCACTTCTATCATCTGATACGAATCTTTGATTAGGGAGATGACTGAGAGAGACCACAGCTGCATTTTAATTGCTATCGCTTTTTCGCTCTCTTCACTAGCGCTATGTCCACAATGGTGAACATAAGCAACTGTTATATCCACGTGGCATGTAGGCAACTGCCATATCCACAAACGATTTGTCAGTATATACACATACATCGCACATCTATGGTTCTCTTCGATGCTATATGCTATCAGCAGAGAGAAGCCTGAGAGCGGCCAGGCCCATAAAAGTTTTTACGATCGCTATTCCGCCCCGTAAGCTAGCGCATGTCTATGGGTGGACATGGTTTTATTCCGTGCTATATGCTGTGGACACGATTCTATTCCGTGCTATGTGCACGATTCCAACTATTCCAACTGTCAAGAAAGATCAAGCAGCCGGTCAGCACCGAGAGCACCGAAGTGGTGGAGGTACGCACACAAGCGAAATCGCCCCGTCCGTGTGCGCTCCTGGAAGAGTAGACATACTATGTTCCGTCTCTTTTCCACCAAGCCGGTTATAAGGCGAGACACAAGGCATGTTTACGTTGCGCGCTTGTTGCGTATGAC
>QVNW01000504.1:0-56031 GCA_014825475.1 Pseudomyrmex flavicornis
TGAATATCGAAATAAAACTATTTGTTACTCCTAGAGCTCGTCAAGACGCATCTAACCATGTGGTTATAATCGCGATTATGTCATTTTTTTAATTTTGTTGTCCTGTCTCTTAGTTTCTCTGATCAGTTTATCGACCATTTTGATATGTTTATCGGCCTCTCTGATATGTTTATCTGTCTTTTTGATCTGTCTTTTGGTGTCTTTGATCTGTTTATGTGTTTTTTTGATCTGGTTATTGGTTTCTTTGATTATATCCGTTGCTTCTTAGATTTGTCTTTCTTATCTGTCTGTTGGCTTTTCTTATCTGTATCTTGGCTTTTCTGATCTGTTTTTCGGCTTTAGCTTTGTTTGTTGGTTTCTCTAATTTGTTTATCGATTTCTCTGAGCTTCAATCGCGTCAGTTCTTGGATAAATGCAACGGTGAATGTATGATAGATGCAGCCGGCAGGAAGTACGGAGGATGACGGAAGGTCGCCAAAAGAAGAGGGATATATCTATTTTGGAAATCGGCCAATGGCCGTGTGCCTTGTATTCTTACGTAGTTATCTTGCTTAATCCGAGTCCGAAACCTTCTCTAACTTTAATTCATCTACGGCGCGATTATTTCACGTGATTTTGCGTCAAACGTGCTCGTTTAACCGGTTTATTTTCGTCTTCGTTACAGAGATTGTTTTAATATACGTATCAAGCTTCGTAATAATCGAGTTCGTAATATCGAGGTTGCACGTTATATGACTTAAAAAAAAATTAAATTCATTCCAAACGTAATTACAATAGTACGCATGTAATTACAATAATACGATGTCAGCACGTTGACAGTATGAAAATGACACTATGCGCGTTTCCGAAAGAAAAACATAATAAAATAAAATGTGACAATAATTGAACTTTATTTTTGTGTTAAAGAGAGGAATAATTTCTTTTTTGTTTATTCTAATAAATATACATTAAAGTCCATTGACCGTTCGTACTCACTCTGAACAAAATCTGTATATATTCCAATAATCCGTGACAAGTATTATGTGACAAAATACATCGTAATCGATTTATGCCTCCGGGATTAATTCACACACACCCGGGAGATTCCCAAGTGTGTCTCAAATGAATATTCATCGAACCGTCTCGGACGAAGTTTACATTCTCGTCTGTTAGATACTGCGGATGTCGGAGTATATCACGGCGCGGTGATAACTGATATTAGTTCACACACAATTCGGAAAAGCTGCCCTCAATTTTCTTTAGTCGATTAATAGGGCTGATGATCGATAATCGCGTTAATCGAGTGTGGTTTTTTTTATTGTTATCTAATTGCGACGAAAAGTCGTCATAATTGGATTAATTCTTTCCGAAAAAAATGTTCGCACCTTGACAAAAATTACACCAACTTGGCTTTTAGCTTGATTTTCGACCTGAAATTTTCGAATAATTGGACTGCTTTTTATTGGTAGTTTTTAATTGAAGTCGAATCTTTCCAGGAATGTGTTCGACGTTCTTTTGGCTACGAAAAGTTTTATCGGACATTAATTTACGTACCGACGACGACAGCGCAAAAGTTCGTTCAAACAAATTTTTAACACGCGTGAAATAAAACATTGTGACATAAAATAAAACACAAAATGTGAAAGTTAAACGCATAGTTCTTCTTTAGTTTTCGTCTATCGTGAATCTCGACGATTTTTCAAGCTTTCGGTCGAGTATCTTGGAAGTCCTTTAGTCGCAAATAAGACATAATGCGAAGGTCGAGTGACGCTCAAGGCTGCGTAGGTCCGAGACTAATTGCCAACTAATTTGTTCTCATTCTGGTGCGAAGGAGAAAACATTTCTCTTAGAACATCCCGGGAACATCGTTCGGATTTTCTTCAATAACGGAAAGACAGCTGCAAAATCGCAATTGGTTGAAATAATAAATTCACTTTTGGTAGTATCGAAATACATAGAATTATCTTTTCGATCGTTGCATTCAAAGTTGCGCGCAATTTTTGCGAATTCTAACACACACATTGTACGCGTTCAGCGTTATTCGCGCGATATATCACACTCCGAGTACTTTAATTATAGGGCGGATTATTGGAAGTCCCAGGGACGCAAGTTCTGCGACTTCTGCAAGTGCTGGATCGCCGATAATAAACCGAGTATTGACTTCCACGAGGGCGGCAAGAAACACAAGGAAAATGTCAGCAAGCGGCTCAAGGAGATTCACAAGAATAGCACGAAACAGGCGAAACAAAACAAAAAGTTCGAGGATGACATTAAGAAAATGGAAAATGTATGTACTTTTGTTGAAAGTTTTGAAAAAAAGAAACTGTTATAAATTGTTCGGAACAGGAAACATAAATAAAAGACATTTTTTCTCTTCACAGGCGGCCATGGCTGCTTACTTGAAAGATGTCGAGAATAACACGCGAGACATGACTGCTCAAACAATCATTAAAGAGAAAATGAACAGAACAGAGACGAAAGAAGTAAGTCTTTTACGAAAATTTGTTAACTTTTTAATGTTAGATATTAATAAATTAATGATTTTTAGACGTCTCAAAATTTTAATCGCATGCCGTCAGCCGCTGTAGAAACGATTCCAAGATTCAAACCTACCAATGAACAGGTGAATAGATCCCTTTATCTCTTTACTTTCATTAATATGTGAAATATTTACTTAATATTTTATTTGTGCAAACTCAAGAGACACAAGAATAAAATTTATTTATTTTATTTGCAAAAACGAATAATTTGGGTTACACATAGATCCGGTTTTGTTTTCTAAGAACAACATGAAATGTATGTTGCTCATCAATGCGAGACACGTTTTTGTTGAAAACTTTTTTAGTTCTTACCAAAAGTGGATCCTTGCGATCCTGCGAGAAGCGCGTCGTCGTTTCCACGAGTCCAGCCAAGCGAGAACAGAGCTCCGGGGAAGAGTAAAGCGAATAAGACGAAGGGAAAAGGGAAGAAGACCCAGGAGGACGATCGTACAACCGCACCCGTCAGGAAACTCTGGTACGAAGCTCTCAGTCCCGAAGGATACACTTACTACTGGCACATCGAGACAAACGGTGCGTGTATCATTTTTTTTCCGTCGATGTTTTTGTTGACTTCTTCAACGCATTAACATTCTATGTGAGATTTTCATAGCAAATTTTTTAGGTAAATAACATGTAGTAATGTCTAAAAATAAAATTATTTGAAATTAAAATAAATTGCAATTTTATTATTTATATTTTGGATCATATTGTCTCTTATTTAAGAGTAGCATAATTTATTATATTATTCAGTTGTTTGTTTATAAACTTTATTTGATACACAACAGAATCGATATGGGAACCTCCAAAAGAGGGTTACATGACCTTTGCGGAACAAGAAAAAGAAGCGAAGGAAGAGGCGCTCCAGAGAGAGCTTATAAAACAAATGGATCAGGAGGAGGCAGTCGAGAAGGCAGGCATTCTTGAGGAACAACGAGCTAACGCTGAGAGGGAAAAGATGAGAGAGTTCAGGAAACGACGTGCTGAAAACGACGGCGATGCTAACAGTGAGAATGTGGGAGTAAAGAGAGAAGTGTCCGAGGAGGAAGAAGAGGAAAGACCACCGTATTTGAGAGACTACAGTGTTCCCGAGAGACCGCAACCTTACGGGGCCTGGCAAGTTGTAAAGCCAATGTAAATATTTGAACGCCATATTATTCTGTTCGCAGCAAATAAATTGACACTTTTCATGAAAATTTATCACGCGCTTACGAGTCTTACGCTTTCAAACGCACGCATAAAAGATATAGCATTTTTGTATATTTATACTTATATAGTTATATACTTTATATATATATATATATATATATGTATTAATAATATATACTTTTATACATTATAAATATATATGTAACCTTAATATTTATATATATTTATATAAATTAATTTATATTATTATTTAATACATGCATTCTTGTGTATAAAACATTTTTTCCACATTTGAGGATTAAATAATTTTTTGGCGCAATCTCTCGCATAGTCAGAAAGAAACGTTTTGTGTTTTCAGCGAAACAAAACCGATAGATCTACAGTTACCAAAGCAGAAACAGCAGATACAACTACCAACGTTCGCTAAAGCAGAACCACCGCTCTCACAGAAAACCTTTAAGGAGAAGACTGTTACGCAGATCAGTGCTGGCGATAGTGACGACGAAGTATCGATTATCTTCAAAAAGAGGAAAATCGGGAACAAGAATGTGCGTAAGAGAACGACTGACGATTAATAATATACGTTTGTAAACAATGGTGATAGAAATCTTATCTTTTCGTGTTTGTAGAAAAGGTAAATTTTAAAGATAAGTATATTTTAAAAATATTTAAGTCAACCAAACAAATATAGTGTAATATTTGTGATATCTTTCAGAAAGTTCGTAGCAAATGGACTTTCTTGTTTACATACGCAAATAAATGACACACACAAAAATATAATATATAATGTAATATATTATAAATATGTATATAAAATAAGTATATAAAATAAGTATACAATATATAGACAAAACAAGAGAATTTTTCTATCTACTTTCTTTCTAATCTTATCTAATTTGTTTGTGTGTGTATATATGTGCATATATTGTTTATTATATTTACATTACATAACGTTTAGTATAAATAAACACTCAATCTTTTTTTTATCTAAAAATATCGATTCTTAACCTACATTAATATTAATTAACTTATTGCATTTTTACTTTAACATTTTGCTTTTTAGAGACTAAATATGATTTTAATATTGTCAACAGTATTGTAAGTCATTAATGAATATACATTTGAGTTACACTTTTTTCATAAAACGCACACCTGCAAGATAACAATAATTCAATATTCTTGTTCTCATTTTCTTATCGCAAAGTAAATACTACGAAGTAATATTTGGAATATCAAGAAGATCATATCTTGAAGACATAAATTTTTTTCACAAAGTTTACTCCCATTATATATAAAAATGAAAACATTCAAGACATTACAGTTCATGTAGAAAAACATTCACGCTCTCGATTGTACATCACAAAAGACAGTTGTTTTTTTTAAGTCTCAACTAAATGCAAATGAGATAATTTACATACTAATTTCTTCATTTTCGCGATACACGAGAATATCAGAAGCCTGACCATATATAATATATATCAACAAGTATTTTTTAATTTTAAATATTAAATAAATATAGTAGGAGTAAAATATACAAAATGTTAAATGAATAAGTTAAAGAATGTTACAAGAATATTTTCAATATAGAAATCTATAGTAGAAATTTATAAATTTATAAATTAGTATAAATTTATAAAACTACATAAAAGGCAACACGTGTATAAGAATCTAGAGTGTACGTGTTTATAAATCGAGTAACAAAGATTCGAATTTGTAAATTTTACGTTACAAACTTTCTTCAAATATAGATTTGTATACACGTGTTAGATAGATTACAGTCTTGATCTACACGTGCACCGCGTGCACCGAGTCTGTCCCAATGATGTGTTCAATGTTTTGTTTGTCCTTCGTCTTTGTGCGCACGCCATTGAGCTCATCTACGATATCCTCGCGCAACCGGCCTTTGGTTTCCGGTAGCAACACGAAGCAGAACAGAAAGATGCACGCGCAGAAAGTAGCGAGAAGAAAGAAGCAACCGTCCATGCCCAGCAAAGCAACGAGATCAGAGAAAACTTTCCCCATAATGAAAGCACCGGTCCAGCTTATAGTCTGGCCTACAGATATTCCTAGAGTAGTTACGTCGCGGCTGAATATCTCGGACATTATCACAACAGGTCCGCCACCCATTCCCAAAGAATATACCAGCATGTAAATGGACAATGCCACCACTGGTATCCAACTGAAAGCGGATACTTCGTATTCGAGATTCTGGAAGTAGCAGAACGCGCCGATCGTCAAGTGGCACATACACATTCCCGCGCAGGATATGAGAATCAGAGGCCGTCTACCCGCACGCTCAACTAAAAACAACGATACAACCGTACCGAGGAGCTGTATGGCTGCCACGATGATGGCCGACGTGTTTGGTGATAACGAACTGCCGGATATCTTAAAAATAGTCTCCGAATAACTGATCTAAATAGGAAAAAAGGGAAAAACAAAATTTAATATTTTATAAATAAGATTTTGTTTCGTTTTTTCAAGTAAGGCAATTTAATAATTATGTGACTTATAATTACCATTGGAAAGACACCACATAATTGTTGACCGGCGTACAAACCCAAGACAATAATCAATCCTTTGATCGTCGCTCTGTCTCTGAACAGATCCGACAGCTTGGCGGGTTTCGTGGATACAGCTTCCTTAATTTGTAACTGTAAGTGTGACAGTTTTCGTTCTGCCACTATATTATCTCCAGCGCTTAGCCATCTGAAGGATCTGAAACCGCAGATTATGTAATACATTTTTTTTCACGCGGTATCTCAATCGACATATTTGTTTTAACAGTTTTTTTTACTTTTTTATTTACTGCATACCTTGCTGCTTCGTCTATACGATTTTGGCGCACCAGATAAACCGGTGACTCCGGCATGAAAGCGAGAGTGACGAAGTACAGTACGGGCAACGTCAGACAGATTATGGCGGAGTCACGCAAAGACATCATGCCGCCCAGGATAAACATCAGCATTATTCCGAGATTTAGAAAAAATGCCAAGACACTCGCCAGAAAACCGCGTATGCTGTCACACGAAATCTCCGACACGTATGTCGGTACAATGAAGAAAAGAAGGGCTCCACCGATACCGCTTAGAGCTCTCGATATGTAGATGTATACGTGATCGGTAGCGACGATAATCAGCAGCCAAGAAATTATCAATGGTAAAGCTAGTGCGCAACCAAGTCTCTTTCGACTGAATGTATCGGGTATCACCGCGAATAATGCGACGACGAAGATGCCAAATAGACATGTGATGCCGTTTATCCAGGACACTTGACTGTCCGTCATGGGCTCGCTTCCTATGGGCGATGATGAGCTTTGCAGTAGCGGAGCTGCCGGCGATTGCCATCCTATTACAGTCCCGTAAGACAGCGCTGACAAATTTGCTACAAAAGACACGATTCATCGAACTCACTCAAAGTGAAATTGATTGAAAATGTTCTCTAATTTATATTTTAAACAGTTTTTAAATTTATTTCAGTAGTGCGTATTTGTTTATTGTTCTTTTCTAAGATTATCTAGCAATAATTATATGTTATATAAAAGTTATTTTGAAATTATTGTTTTTGATTTATTTTTGATTGTTTAAAGAGCTATCGTCTATTGAGAATTGCGAGAGGACCGCAGTTTCCGGTAAACGGAAACTTTTCACTCACCGATCACCGTGACAAGCAACTGTCTTAACTTTCCTGGTTCCTTTCCTGGAGGTTTTTCCTGTTTCTTCATTGCACGTCGTTCTTCCAAAAAACCGCGGTGTGTTTTGACGCGGACGGACTCGAGCCAGAAATTAAAAAGGAATACGATTTACAAACAACAGGAGACCAACACATTGATGAACAAGGAGAATGACGGATCGTTACGTCTCACACTCAACCGATGTACAAACTTTAATTCGATTTATAGCGATCGCAAATCGTACGGGAATCTTCGTCTCGGAAGGGGTGCTCTTATCTCGTCATCATTCACGTGGAGAAAAAGCATACAAGTTTTCTGTGTACACAGTAAATACTTTGTTCTGACGGATTGCTTTGTTTACAGAATTTGATGGAAAAAAAATCTACGTAATTACCTAACATTATTGGTTCATACTGTTTATAATTTGCTCGTTTTCTCCTCGACTAAAATTTTAGATAATCTTTCCGAAAATAATTTAGAAATTTGTTATAATTCGTTCATTGTGGCGCAAATATACGAGAAGAAATTTTGTTTTAGACAAAAAATTTAACGTTAATTTTTAACATGCAAGACGCGCAACGATCTCTCTTGCGCTGATAAATTAATATTAACATCAAAATTATAATTTGATTAAAATTTTGTTTTCTTATAATATTATTCTTTTTTTTTTTTTTTTGACGCCAAGATGTGGGTGCAGTCAAGTTCACTAATTCGCCAAGTTGACATTTTCTTTATCGCGACATGCACACACGACTGTGTTCCATAATGATTTATCGGTCTTGTAGAGAGGAGGCAATTACGTTGCCGTCCGACAGGATGATTTGGAAGATTGATAAAATTATGACTCGACGCAAATTAAATTTGATACGGAAAATCGTGTCTGCGTTCACATCGCGTCGCGTGATATCGCGTAAGACACAAACACGCGTAATTTTAAGATTCAATAAATTAATAGCAATTAGAGATTACGCAGATAGGAAAACAAATTCCGGATGTATTGCGTACATCGTAACGTTTACTCATAAATTTTTCAGACTAAACTTTCTTTTACTTATTGGCAATTTTTTTAATTTTCTTAATTAATTTTTACTCTTAGCAATTTTAAGTAAACATCAAACATTTTATTGTCAAAAAATGGAAACCTTGCGCTCTGGAAGTTTGTTAAAAAGAGATTAATTTCAGGAAAAAAAAAGATTAATCTCTCCTGTCAGGCTCGCATATTCAAAGTTTGCGCGTCGCGTTGACGTCGCATTGTTACCAACTGTTACAGTGTGTGCGCGGCTCGTGTTGACTGTAACACGCCATTTTTGAGCTATATTTTTTCAAAACTATATATATATATATACATAAATCTATACTATGTCAAAGGAAATTTGCGCGCTGACGTTTTCATGTCTATAAACGACGCGTCTAAAATTGCGTCGAAAATGCGCTTTGATCAGTCGCCAGATGTCTTTTGTGCAATGTGAATAGAAATTGCATCATATTACTGAATGCAGTAAGTAATCTCTTTCCTAAAAACAAAAATACAATTGTGCTTTTGCTTGTGTCTTTATTTATTGCAACGATATAAATCTCCTAACTCGAAGGAGTTATTAAAAAGTTTATTGAGCAAAATATATTGCACTCAACATTCTTTCTATACAAAATATACAATTATGTAAAATACATATTTTAAAAATAGTTCATAATTATTTCTAGTCTAGTGACATTTCGTTATTTTTGCCTACGGGGGCGGCGTTTAAATATCTGCGTGCGTGTCGCGAAGAACTCGTACTCGTATCGATTCTCTCGTGAACGAATAGTTTCTGTGTGTATCGAATCGATAGTGAGTGCATCAGCTGTTCCCTGTACATCTGTACTCCCTTCCCTCTCTCGCTCTCGCGCTAAGTAATGCACCTTTTGTATCGCTACCTGTATCCTCACGGCCATATTTAGGCGGGTATACAATAGGAATGAAGACGTTTTACGATAAATGAAGCCTTTCTCGAATCTTCGCAGGTTTGTTTATTTTATCAATTCAGTTCTTCCGATTCATCCCGTATCCGAGATTGTCTCACTTGCGTGTGATCGACAAAATCGAAGCGTTAGCGTGATGATCGCGTCTTTCCATGTCTGCCCTTTTACACGACAATTGATCCATCACACAGAACGTTTTATGCGAAGCAGATTTCTCCTTCTTCGACTGGTAGAGCCTGTGGATCGCCGTCTACGAAGCATGGCATGGCACTGCAACGGCACTACAAATCAAGAAATGGTAAATAAGCTGAAAGGTAAATGACCGTTTTTTTTTTTATTACATTCATTCAAAATACAATCCGAGTCGAAGAAAGTAGTAGTCTTGAATGATGATCAGATTCAAGTGTGTTAGAGATAACCGTTCATTTGTGTATTGGTAATTAGGGACAGATTATTCACAGATGCTGGCATCTTGGCAACGGACAAGGCAGAGGCTGCCATGCTTGCTGTTGACAGAGCGAAGTATTGCCACGAATCGGATCCTTACCTTGACCGTCCTAGAAGAATTGGTTACAACGTGACCATCAGTGCTCCTCATATGGTAATCATGTTCATCTAAATATATTTAACAGAGAAGAATTCTCTAACATAAAGTTTTATCATAAAAGAAAAGCTTTTTGCTTAACTAATTTTTGTAATTTATTCAAAATTAATTTTATCAGCTATATATATTAAATGCTTAGGTGTTTGTGAAAACACACACAAGAGACAGTTATCAGAAGTGTAGTTTGAAATAGAGATATCTGAGTAACTTTCTTATCTTTCTCACTGTTATATTTATGTGTTAAACATATTTGGAGAATTTTTTTAGCAAACAGTACCGATAAATTATTGTACATAGTAGAGATAGCAGGAAACAATAATATGTATTATACATTTGTTTTAAGACTGTGTGTATATTTTCCTTGAAATTTGATAGTCCTGTCCGTTCATTGCAGCATGCGTATGCGTTATCGATTCTCTCGGATCAGCTGATTGACGGGGCCAGGGCGCTCGACGTCGGCTCAGGCTCGGGCTATTTATCCGCCTGCATGGCCTTCATGGTGGGCCCGCGCGGTCGCGTAATCGGCGTCGAACATATCCCCGAACTCATAGAAATCTCTACTAGGAACGTGCGCGAGGACAATCCACATTTTCTTAAAGAAGGTCGCATCAAATTTGTCGGTAAGCCCACAGTGTTGACTCGGTCAGTGTTATATCCTCATCTCTGTCAAACTCAAGTCCAAGCTCTCCCTTCGTCAATGTTTGTGCCATTCTCCCACACGTGTCATTATCATGATACAAAGCTCAACCTCTCATCATACAGTAGACAAAAAAAAAACGTCCAAGATCACCAAGTATTACGTATATGCATAGTTCGAAAAAAGATACTCGTGACCCATCCATGTGGAGTAGGTATGTACGTTGCCGTGAAGAATCGAACGGAATACTGTCCACCCACTATGTGGCTTTGCTGTAAAGGTAACAGATAAAGACTGCCGACTAACGACAGGTCATTATGAATGCGCCTAGTGGGAGATGGCAGATTGGGATACGCCGTCGACGGTCCTTACAACGCTATACACGTTGGAGCAGCGGCTGACACTTTACCGCAAGAGGTAAGTGTATAAAAGTATGTGCGTGTAGTCATACAAAAACTTCACTTGTGTGCAAACAATGTAATTTTTGCAGTTGATAGACCAACTTGCTCCTGGAGGTCGACTGATCTGTCCGGTTGTGGCTATAGAAGGTTTCCAAAGGTTTCAAGATCTGCTGCAAGTGGATAAGAGCACCGACGGCACGGTTACGAGGAAAAAGCTGATGCAAGTTTCTTACGTTCCGCTCACGGATCCCTCTTCCCAATTGCGTAATCAGAATTTTTAGAGCAAATGTCTAAGAAAACACGAGCACGCGCGCGATTTAACAACAAATTGCGCGTGAGATCTCGTCGACAAAGAGGATATTCGAGATATTGTAAATTAATTTTATTCGCACACGCATAGAAAAAAAATATTCTTTGTTTTCTATTGCAAAGACATTATTTACATAATAATTATACGTTAAATTATATATTTAAATTATATATTTTGCATATACACACACGCATATGTAGTAATTTCTTGACATCCACTCTTTACGTCCACTATTTATATTATAAAATAATGTTATATATATAGGAGTTATACAATCGCGACTGTTTGTCATTGTGTGTGACTCGATATAATGTACAATTTGTTATCAGAATTCTCTATTTAATATTGCGACACACAAATATTCACTCTCTTATTTTGTAAATGTTACAATTTATACATTGAAGTCTAATTCTTGTGGCAACAAAAAAGAAATAATAAAAACTACTGTTTATTTAACACAGAAGTTTATTTTATATAATTCTTAAAGAAAAATTAATTACAATACAGATCGTTTGTTACATTCTTCTCTTTTCTCATCAATTCCTGTCAGTGCTCTTTACAATGCTTGATCACTTTGATGTGATCACTTAGCACAACGCATTTATAAAGAACAGATCTATTAATTTGCGACAGCTGGCAGCCCCGTTTCGTTTGTATTTTGAAAACAGTGACGTGCGCAGTGCGTTCGCGCGCGAAAGCCTCCCAACGAGAGATTGCACTGCGCGACGCAACAATCACCGGCAATTGTTCCGCAAATTTTACGTCGTTCACCCTGACATTCAATCAAGTTGCAACAATCACCTCCGAACCTATCGATATCGGCAGTGACAGTAATCAAGATGCGGTTCGATCGCAATGTCGTCGACTTCTTAAACTAAATTTTTAACGAGCGTACGTATTATTTATTTATGTATATTAGAAAAAATATAAATTGAACTGATCTGTCGGGAATTGTCAAACAGCTATACGCACTTCGAATATTCGAGAATCATGAAGGACTGAGAGTTTTAGCACCAAGTGAGTGAGCAGAAGCAGCAAGAATTGAACGGAAGTTGAACGTGTCGCGAATCAGTGCTCTTCCCCGTTTTGTTTTTGTCAGCGACAAAGTCACGGTTGCTACGAAAAAACATTCTGAGTCTCTCGAAAATCTTTCTCATCGTCGAGTGGCTCTGCACAACGTTCGCGATCTTGTTGTCCGTTGTGCTTGTCCTCGACATGGCCAGATACACGGGCGGAAACAATTTTGAACTCGTGCAACACCTCAGGAGTAAGTGTCGCGCGATTATGCAATGTTGTGTCACACGCACACACCTCCTCTTACGTCAGGAGATTTCTGTTGATGATTTGGTAGTCACTAACACAATTTTTGTTAGATAACTGTCGAGTGGAAACTGGTCTTTAAATTTGAACGTATAATTGAGTTTTTGCAAAAAAAGAACTAAATTTTCTTCATACGTGAGAATTTTAGAAATAATTAAAATAGTTGCATGGGAGAAAAATATTAAGTGTGACATTTAAATTTATAATTTTTAGCTCTTACATAATATCTTATGATATATCACATGTTGTGTAATCTAGTTCTATTATCTATATAATTTACTTTTATATATATCAATACTAACTTCTCTTGCAACATTTTTATGCAGTAGAAGTGACTTATATATTATCATGCATCATAAAATTATTTTTAGGATCTAGAATAATCAAGTCCGACAAAGTATTTGAAGCAATGAAATGTGTAGACAGAGGAAAATTTACTCCCAGCCATGCTTACATAGATTCTCCGCAAGTGATTGGTTATGGTGCCACTATTAGTGCTCCTCATATGGTATAATTAATATAAAAAGTGTAATTGAGTTTCATTATATACTTTCTTTTTATTATATATTATATATTTTCTCTTGTATACATAAAAAATGTTGTTATTTTCTGTCTTCAAAGTCTGTATGAATATTTTGTGTTTTATTTTTTAAAACTTTATTTTATGGTAATATTTTTATATGAGATTTTATTATATCAATGACAGCAATTAATGGAAAATTTTTTAGCATGCATATGCTCTGGAATTGCTTGAGGACAAGTTACATAATGGTGCAAGAGCACTGGATGTTGGGTCTGGATCTGGATACTTGACAGTATGTATGGCTCTTATGATGGGAAAAAATGGATTGGCTGTTGGAATCGAACACATTCCAGAGCTTAAAGCAATAGCGGAGGAAAACATTCGAAAGGATCATGCAAACCTTTTGCGTGATGGACGTGTAGAATTAGTAGGTAAGTAAAAATTTATTTTTGGACAATTTGTATAATATGTTCGAATAAACATTATATGATTATGTAATATACAGAAGCTTATTCATGATTAAAATTATTTAGTTGGTGATGGAAGATTGGGATATCCTGATCGTGGACCATACAACGCTATTCATGTAGGAGCAGCTGCCAAAGAAATACCGCAAGCAGTAAGTAGAACTCATTTTTGGGTCTTTCTTGCACAATAAATATTATAGCAGTTTTTATTTTTGTAGTTAATAGATCAATTGGCACCTGGAGGACGCTTAATAGTACCGTTGGGTCGCGAGAATTCAGATCAAACGTTAGTACAAATTGACAAGACGCTGGATGGAAAAATTAAACAGCAATACCTAATGGGCGTGATGTTTGTTCCGCTTACGGACAAGGAACGACAGTATCGTCGATCATGAGATAAGTGTCAGCTCCAATAAGTGAGCGTTGTTTTATTATTTGTGCAATCTCAAATTTTGTTTTCACGAAAATTGTGCGTAAATTCATTTATTTTAAATAGAATGTGTGTGTGGCACTAGCCTTTCATGAAATTTTATTTTATAATAGAAAAAAGTAAGAGATCGCACATGCTAAAATTTTTGTTTTATAGAACATTTTGACTTTATATCTTCTATAGATATATAATGGTATTGGTTAGTGACACTTTCTAGTCTTTCCAATTATGCAGTGTGAAAAAATAAGTTTCACCCAGTGTCTGATGATTTCATTTAGTAATTTTTAGTTGTTTTTAAAAGTTTCTTGGGTTTTTTTTAGTACAAACGAAATAAGAAATTATCTGTTCAAAAAAATCTCAATATTATACATATAAGTATTATAATATTATAACATATACTGTATTTAATAATACTATATTTAATACAAGTATACATTTTTTAATTTATGTATTTATATGTGTAGTTGAGAAATAATTTATGTTCAGTAAATTTTAAGTTATGTATGCTTTTGATTATTTATATACTTTACAAAATAATATTTAATTACAATTACGTTTCATAGATTAAAATCATCATTTATTTAAACATGTTATTTATTAATATAATACTGACAAGAATAGTTTTGTGGCTATGTTACATTATCTGATCATTTTTATTATGCCTCTTCTATTTTCTACATCACACACGCACCAGAGAGAAAGATATCCTATCTATTTCTTAATCCGCAAATATATTTAAAAATGTATATGTACAAAGGACAAAATTACGTAATAAAAACGCAAATACTTTTTTTATACATTGTTATTTTTCTTCTATCATATCTTAACAAATAAATTGTTGTCTAATAACATCAATTTGTTTAAAAGCTCGATATCAATACACGGAGTTTTCATGGTCCTACTAGATTTCAAATACACAAAAGGCAGTGAGATCTCGAATTTTTTATTTACATTCGTCCTCGATTCGCAAAACGGTTCGATTCGAAAAACATTTTAAAGAGCTTTCACCATGTACAGACTAAGCGCGGCGCCAGACACTAATCCTATCCCCAAGAAAGCGCCCATCATCGCCGACGCAATTTCCTTCTCTTGACTATCTACAACTCTAAAAAAGCGATACATATACAAGTGCAAGAACAATGACAAAAATATGCAAAATTTGTAACGAAAGTTTAGAATGATATAATATACTTATAATATACTACTTACGTAGGCGCTAGAATAAATGTCAAATTGCACAGATAACCGTTGGACACGGCAAACACGATAGTTATCAGAATATAATATATGTCGTTATGGATATAAACAGGTATGTGATGTCTTGGTTGAGCATTGCAAACCATAAGTACTGGTACAAAAATGCCTCTGGCGACGCTCATAAACATCACGAGCCATGGCTTGCCTCTCGGCTGCGACAATAAATACATCGATAAACATGAATAAGTTCGATAAATACATCGCGAAAGCGGTGTATTAAAAAATGCAAGTTCTCACCCATTGAAAAATGCCAGATAACACCCTTCCAATATAGTCGCCCGTACTGAAGACAAGATACGTAACCACAGGTACAAAGTATATGTCTGGAATCGTTGTTTTTTAAATTACATTCTATGATATTATTGTCTCAAAACTGATAAAACTATTGAAACTCTAATAAGTTCGAACTCACCGTTCCATGCGTGACCCTTGCCCTTGTATTGACTCTCCACCAGCACGGTGATCGCCGGATATACAGCCAGCGATATGAAAAACACTAGAAAAATGCTGACACCATAATGCCAGATTCTTTTTATGATCCGTCTGTAGGACACGCTCGGTCCTCCCGAGAAGCTAACTTCGTTTGTTGAATAAGTAGATTCCAATTGTTCAGGTACTTTCTCTACCGTTTGGTATTTAAAAAATGGCTGCAAAATATATGGATGTTATTCGGACAACGATGTTCAGAGAATTTTGCGATTGACAATTGAAAATTCTCAAAGAATATTTATGGAAATGGTACACGTGTACTTTAAACCTCAACAATAATATCCCATGACACATGCTTGTTGCATGTCTTGTTATTATCCTAAGTAGCTTATCAAACAAAACACTTGCATCGCATGTGTCATCTTTACAAACGACTTTTACTGATGATTTCATTCTTATCACAAACACTCGGATTGAAATGTAATATGATATGATATTGAGTTAATCCCGAGATAATGAAAAGTAGACTTACCGCCCTCTCCAAAATGATGTACGCAATTAACGATAATAATAGCATAGCATCGCCAATAATGAAGTAGACCAAACCGGAAAATACCGGACTGGCGCCTATCCACAAGGAGCATATTTCTGTCAGGGCCGTGAATATCCCACCAAGAGCTTGACCACCGAACATAGCTGTTATGTATTTCGGCGAGAATTTGCCCACTATACCTATTAAACTGCCTCCAAAAATTGCACTTGCAGCTAAAACATTTTTACATTATTTTCTTACATTAGACTCGATCACCGATGTATCCTTCAAATTTAATTGGTTCAAATTTAATTGACGTACCATTCACAACTGCGACCGTCGTCAAAGTAATAATTAGGAATGTATTTTGCCCTGCAAAAATACAAAGTCAAGTGTTTGCTAAATTGAAACAATCCAAGTTGGTACATGAATAATAAGATCGAAAAAGTATAATAAGATGGCTTACATTTGTCAGTGTTTATCTTTACAAATGTAGTCGTCAAAATAAATAAAAAGAGTATTATACACTGAGAGCCGACCATCCTCACAGTCAAAGAGACTCTAAAAGTTAGAAAATTTTAGTTATTAAGCATTTATTTTCAACAATTCTTTTTTAGTCCTTAACATCTTTTTCTTACGTACTTCTTGCTAATAAATGCATTAATTATTAAGAAAAGAGTATTTGGCAATGCACTGGCTAGGTTTAAATAAGAAGTAAAACTAGCTTGTAGATCTGTTTTCTCTTCAAGTAATTCTACATGTTTGTAAGTAAAATTTGTTGTTGAATTACTATGAATCTCTCTGAATTTATACATCCAGTACTGAAAAAATATAACAATATAATACATATTGTTAATAATATAACAATATATTGTTATACAATACATACATAAGACAGAAAAAAAAATGTAAAGAACTTTACTTTTTAATCACTTACATCGTCAGCAGTGATAAAAAAACTCCATGGGATTAATGTATTTATTCCTAGTAGATAAAATACAATATATGCGAGATTATACCTAGAACAAGAAAGAAATAAATTATAGAAACATAATCATACTTTTCATCAATAAATATGTTTTGCAACAGATCCCAACATACTTGTCATGTGGCTCAAATGATTTTAAAAACGGTTCTTTATCGGGAACCGAAACATTAGGCTCATCTACTTCAGTTTCTAAATCATCTTCAAATTCGCTATCGGATGCACCTCCTAATAAAGGTCGTCTATTGATGGAGTACGCCATGAATTTTTTTCTATTAGAGAATCAATGAAGTGTAAGAAAAAAACAAACCTTTTTCTTATATTGAACAACAAACATATGCAATTTTTTGTACTACTCACAATTACAAGAAACTCAATACTTACAAACTTTTTAAACTTTTTAATGTGTAGTTTTGCACGAAGGATGTAATTTCTAGGATGACACGCTTGTGGAAGAATGTTTTTGTGAGATCAGTTGCAAATGCTGCATTTTAAATGTCACGAATGGACAAGATTCCAGACACCATGTTTCTGAATAATTATTGATGGATCTTGATCTTAGTGTCAAATGAAACAGAATTCAATAACTGTTGCAACGTGTCCTGCGAGGGCCTCCGATTTCTGAATTCGAGATTGCGACCTCACGTCTGATCGGTCTCTGGATATCTGACCATTCTCCGGCCAGTCACAGCCAGTCGTATAACACACACATTGCTAAACAATGCTTCGACAGCTTCGACATTTGTTGTGACTTGTTACGCGCATGTCTACGTCAATCAGCTGATCGCAGTCTATTTACAGGGCGCGAGAACCTTAGGGCCGTCGCACACACAATAACAATACAGTGCGCATGTGAGCACCATAAAATTTTTGCGACCAATAAGAATAGAGTTTTCAAAGTTAGTCTTGTATTTTCTTACAATGTTGTTGGTAACATTGCTTTCAGGCTTTTCTCTCTATATCATGTTATGCCCTCTCGATAAGTTTGTCAATTTGTCTTTACATTTGCGCGGGAAACAAAGTAGCCGGTCCATTGCATACGCGTACACGTGTGTTATTAATTTGCGTTCGAATGTGTTTGTGCATGCAAATGCACGTTTGCGGAAGATAATTTTTTTTTGACAAAACTATTGCACAACTACATAAACAACAATGTCAAGTCCTTCGAGACCGAGGACTCCTCGTTCCCAGAATGAAGACCGTCAGGACGGCACGCCAAGACGACAACCTCGAACTCCGACCTCCAGAACTCCCTCGGTCGCTGGAACACCCAGTACCAGAGGCTCTGCATCCGTCAGACAAGGTTGAGAGATATTTTTTGATGCGCTACTTTTGTTCAGAAATGCTATGCTTTTTATTCAAACTGTAGTTTCATTGTTGTTAATGACATAGGCACTCCTCAAAGAAGACCAGGCAACAATCCGGTGGATACTCCGTTACGATGGGCCAGTCGTCGCGCGCAAGAAACCATCGCACCATCATCGGAAGATCGTTCATCAGTGCCACTGTCATCTCCAATTCCACTGCAACAAACAAGTCCTCTTGCAGCAGGCATGAGCGAGATAGAACTGTCTTCTCCGTTGAATTACGGAACACCCAGCTCTCTAGTATCAGTACGCACTCCCCGAAGTGGTATCAGAGGCACACCTATTCGACAGAGACCGGATGTTCAAAGTGACAGACGCATGCAACAAGTTAACTTGGCCGAACCTGTAAGTTGTCTATTTGCAGAATTCAAGCTATTAAATTATTTATGCATAAACTTCATTGGCAGATACCAGAGGAACCTAACGCACAAAGAACATCAGAGAGCGAAAACAGTTCGCAGTTAGTGATCTGGGGTACAAATGTTGTAGTGGAGCACTGCAAGGAGCAGTTTAAACGATTTATCTTGCGGTTTATAGATCCAGAGGCAGAGAATGACGAACTGCCTGAGAACATGAATCTCTCAGATCCGCTTTACTTGCAAAAGCTCGAAGAAATACACACATTGGAAGAACCTTACTTGAATGTAAATTGCGCTCATCTTCAGGCGTTTACCGAGACGCTCTACAACCGATTGGTCTCCTATCCTCAAGAAGTAATACCAATTCTTGACATGACCGCAAACGAGATGTTCTTTGAGAGATATCCCGCGGCGATATTGGAGCATCAGATCCAAGTACGGCCCTATAATGTTACGAAGACCAAAAGTATGCGTCTTCTGAATCCAGAGGACATAGATCAGCTGATCACTATCACCGGCATGGTGATCAGAACAACGAACATTATACCAGAGATGCGCGAAGCGTTCTTCAAGTGCATTGTGTGTTCTTTCACAGCAAGCGTGGAAGTTGACCGGGGTTACATAGCCGAGCCTACAACGTGCACGCATTGCAATAATAATTTCTGCTTCACTATGGTACACAATCGTAGCCACTTCTCCGATAAGCAGATGATCAAACTGCAAGAATTGCCGGACGATATGCCGGCTGGTCAGACACCTCATACCGTGGTGCTTTTCGCACATAACAATCTGGTTGACGCAGTCTCGCCAGGTGACAGGGTCTCCGTCACCGGTATTTATCGCGCGTTGCCGTTGCGCGTTAATCCGCGGCAATCCAACATACGAGCGATCTACAAAACCCACATCGACGTTGTACACTTCAGAAAACAGGATTCAAAGCGGTAAGACAGTCCCGTCTTTTATAAAAATTTAAAATTTAAACTTTTGTTGCGCAAATTGTGCATTACGACTTTTTTCTTATAGACTGTACGAACAAGAAGAAGGCAAGGATCATGCGTTCCCGCCGGAGAGAATAGAATTATTGAAACTGCTGTCCCAGAAAGAGGACGTGTACGAACGTTTAGCACGACACATCGCTCCTAGCATATACGAGAATGAAGATGTAAAGAAGGGAATATTGCTGCAGTTATTCGGCGGCACAAAAAAGGAACAGAACAAATCGAATCAGAAGAATTTTCGGTCCGAGATTCATATACTCTTGTGCGGAGATCCAGGCACGAGCAAGTCGCAACTATTACAATTTGCTTATAATTTGTTACCGCGCTCGCAATACACCAGCGGAAAAGGTAAATACACTGTTTTGTCAACGATAAATTTTTTATTCTACATATCTTTTATATATTGATTTAAATTTTCGTGTGCATTTTATCTTTTTTACATTAGGTTCCAGCGCTGTCGGTTTGACCGCTTTCGTGACAAAAGACCCGGAAACACGTCAACTGGTATTACAAACCGGTGCCTTGGTTCTTGCGGACAACGGTATATGTTGCATCGACGAATTCGACAAAATGAACGACAGCACACGTTCGATACTGCACGAAGTTATGGAACAGCAAACCTTGAGCATTGCGAAAGCCGGTATTATTTGTCAACTGAACGCGAGAACCAGTATTTTGGCCGCAGCCAATCCTTCCGAGTCGCAGTGGAATAAAAATAAAACAGTAAATATTCGTTCGTTATAGCATAACGTGTCTCGAACGAATGTCGAATGATCATTATTATTTACATGCTCGTGCGTTTTTAATAGGTGATAGAAAACGTCATGTTACCGCACACGTTGATGTCGCGTTTCGACTTGATCTTCCTCATGCTGGATCCTCAAGACGAAGCATACGACAAGAAACTCGCCAAGCATTTAGTGTCACTGTATTACAAATCCGATCTGGAGGAAGAGGATGATCTTGTGGACATGAGCATCTTGCGTGATTACATAGCTTATGCCAAGGAACACATTCATCCCGTTATCAACGAGGAGAGTCAGCAGAGACTAATTCAAGCTTACGTGGATATGCGCAGAGTAGGAAGCGGTCACGGTCAAATTACGGCCTATCCGAGGCAGCTGGAATCGCTGATAAGACTGTCCGAAGCACACGCTAAGATGCGTTTCAGCAATACGGTGGAGATCGTGGATGTCGAAGAGGCTTGCAGGTGAAAGCAAATTTAACATTGAAAATACTATTCGTGATTTTTGGCAACTTTTAAGGTAGAACATAAGTAATTTTCGCATATCAGGTTACACCGGGAGGCGTTGAAACAGTCTGCCATTGATCCATTAAGCGGCAAGATCGACATCAGCATTTTGACAACTGGCATGTCATTGGCCGCTAGAAGACGCAGACAGGAACTAGTTGAGGGGTTGAAGAAACTCGTTAAAAACAAGGAAAAAACAGCGGCATTGAATTATCAGAAAATATTCACCGAATTGAAGGAATCGTCCAGCACGGTAAATATTTGTCTGCTATTATCTATATATCGTTGTTATTTAATTTATTTTGCGTATTATTTTATTTACGATGTTCTATTATTTTATGTTTGTTATGTTTGGTTTATTATTAGTGCGTTTTCTTTGTTTTTTTATCTTTAGTTGGTGACTCGTGAGATGTTTGAGGACGCTCTGAAAGAGCTGCAGGACAATGGTGTCGTGGTCGTGACTGGGAGAAATACCATTCGCGTTTGTTAAGACATTGCAATTGTTCGAAAGAATTCGTCGACGAGTCTTCTGACAGTGACAATACTGTGTATTCGTAGTAAGCTTTTCTACAGAGATATTCATATGTATATTTTAATACTGGTTTTGTATTCTGCTATCTTATTATTTTTTTCTCAAAATTATTCTTTAAATAATATATATTTATGGAGAAAAGGGAGAAAGAGAGAGAGAAAAAATTTGCATTTATATCGTTGTCTGTTATACATAATTGAGCACAATTTGTCGGAACACGATTAACTGCCGTGAGTAATCTAAAATTTCCCGTAGGTGGGTTTTGTATATACACTTCTCGCCCACGCTTTGTGCGCGGGCGTCACGATGGAAGCGATATACGTTTCTTGCTCTTGCGGCGACCTTGGAAACACCCACGCCGTTTTGTGGCGTCGAGTAATTTCGATAGGGAAGGGGAAGGAACATTCGTTCACATCGATGTTTTACTCCTACTATTACGTGTAATAAAAACTCTTTGATATTGCAAAGCAACTCGTTACGTAACGCTTCCGATCGGGCTCGCGCTTCCGGACGCGTGCGTTACCACTGTTTTCGATTTTTTACATGAAAGCCCAGGCTTTCAATTTCAACAACGTGACTGGGTCGATTGAGGCTGTTTATTTTTGGGGAGAGAAGCTTCTCTCCACCTCTATGCGTTCTCTTTCGATTTTGTAAGACTTTAAACGTCGCAGCGATTTTTCTGATCAGTCAGAGACGTCACTCCGATGAACTGATATTTATCGGGGGTTCATCGTACGCACTTCTGCCCCGAATCTTACTTTGAACATACTGGATTCAGAATCTGTTTATTAATTACTGTCAAATTTTATTTTCCCTATTACAGCATCTGGAATGTTTGCGTTTATTTGTCAGCAGTTTTGATTTCGATTTTACTCAGCCGTCAAAGCGCCGAATTCCGTCATCATCCCGCTACATCATCCATTGGTAGACTCTTGGGAGATCTCCCTGAGCTATGTACACGCGTGATTCACTCTCCGTAGGCTTTTGCACGTGCGTAATATGTGCATTATACACGTTTATGAATGCGTACACACAATTGCGCACGCACTTGTGTGCATGCGACCGGTGAGAGAGGAAGTGAATGGAATCACATACAGGAGGGGTGGAACAGGATTGAATCAAGGGAGAGGGGCAGACTCGTAAAACGAGGTGCACGAAAAGAGAGAAAGGAGAAAGGGTGAGTCGGGTGAGGGTGCGATCGATCGCGCACAACGCGATCCCCACCACGTCATTCCCTCTACGCCCAAGCTGCCCATTCATAAAGTTGCATCCGCTAATTCTTAGCATCTCGTTCAATGTTTATCCAGCGACTTGTTGAATTGTTTTACCGGTTGTTCTGCCGATCTCTCTGTTGATTGAAAAAGAAAACTGCACAAAGAGAGATAGAGTTGTATGTAATTGAACTTTAGACAATTTGGTTGTAAAATTTAACTGAAAAAAAGAATCACCGTGCGCGTGATTTGTAACATGTTGCAATATTGTCGGTACTTGCATTTTATAATTTTATATTCTGCTTTCATTTATCTGATTGATTTGCACAAACTAAAGTTAACGCGTGCAGACGTGGTGATGTAAACACAAAAGGATCGGTAACACAGGCAAAAGTATTTTTATGTTCAAGAAAGCTGAAAAAATAAATTATAATAACAAACTTGGACACTCTACAAACCGCAAAGCAAAGAGACAACCGTTTTTTATTCTAAAATTCTGTTTTTTTTAAATAACAAGGATAAATAAATATAAATCTTTATTTATTAAAACAATCTACGTATTTTCAACGTTTCCATTACGGATTCATTGATAACGTAGTATTTAATTACGACGCGTTAATTCAAGAGGATTGATCATGACATAACTGGCGCGACCCGGCCGGCGTGTGCCACCTGTTCCCTCGGAACCTGCTTCGCCTCGACCCCGACCGCTAGCTTGAAGGTCGTCGTCGCCGTTAAAGGGTAGCAGGGAGGGTGGACGCCGTGGGGGATGCCGCAGTGATCCTGCGAGCAAATAAAAGTCCGCTCGACATTGAACGGGCGCCTCCATTCATGGTTTCCGGGCGCAGGCGCCTGGCCGTGAACCGCATGGCGGATGATCGGGGATAGGGGAAGGCTTCATAAGAGAAGTATCACCTACGCGTTTTCCCCGGCGTTCACGGATACGTGTCAAAGGGTGGTTTCGCGTACAGAAATTCGCGGATATATCCGGGAATACATCATTACAACGATTTCTCTTCTCTCCCATCGTGATCACGTTTCACATATAGTAATTTCCGATCGTTTTACCGACCGGAACGATAGCTCGTGTTCGTTGATGCGTGTACGTCAAGTGAGAGAAAAACAGTTCGACTCCTCCGGCTGTCATTCCCGGCCGAGCTTCCTGGAATTCTCGGAATAACGTGAGCCGTCATGAAGCCGTCGATCGAGAATGGACTCAGATCATCGTTCGGACATCACTTATTGTACTTGAAATATATGCTATAATTTCATTTTAGTTTGAGATTTTTAATTTCGTGCCAGCAACTGATCTTCATTAGTAAAGTACCTATTTTTTTTGAGTTCATCTTCATTCTGTCATTCACTGTTTTGAACACTTTTTTGTGACTACTTTAGTGTTGATTTACTTCTTGAATTGTTTATTCTTTTTTTTTTTTACTTCAATTCAGTAAATATACAATATTTTCTTTTGCTATGATGTTAATAATTAATTTTAATATTGTTTACATGATAAATTTGTAGAAATAGCATATGTGTGTAATATGTATCCATGTGTGTGTTGCGTAAATACGGAAATATCATAAATCAAAGGGAAAAGGCGCGAAAATAGAAACGATGTTCATTGTCTCATTGGTATAAATATAATACAGATGGAAATTCAATTTCAATCATTTTCGAAAGCCGCTTTGCGATTTTCGGCCTTTTTGTCCAAAATATCGAAATTTTGTAAACACGTAAGTAAACTCTAGCTATTTTACTTTTGCTTTTTTTTCTCGAGAGAGGAAAAGCGAATTTGATCTTGGTTGCCATGGTGATTTCAAGGACATTATTCTCCGAATGTCACCCACCAAAAAGCATTCTAACATAAAAGCGCAATCAAAAGACACTATTAAGCCACACAAAAAGGCAAATGAGAAAATATGAGGGTGAATGAGAGAGAAAAAAGAAGAAGGAAGAAAAAAATAAATTAAAAGCTATTTTTAATTAATAGCTATATATATATATAGTGTGTGTGTGTGTATATATATATATATATATATATATACATATATATATATTGTATATATGTACATATAAAGAGAAAGTTTACTTTTTAACTACAGTTTGTTTTTTAACAATACGCTTTAATTGAAAACAACTCCTAAACTTGTGATTAGCGTCGAGACGATCGTATGATTCACTGACGCGTACGACTAATCTCATCTCATGATAAAAAAACAATAGAGAGAAAAAGTCATTCGTTTAAAATAAACGCGACTTTAATATTTCGTTGTATACGTTTTTTAGTATGACAGATTTTAATAATGTGGAAGAAGATGAAGAGCTCCTGTTACGTTCGTCCGCAATAAATCGATCGAAATCTCGCAGCGGAACAGACAATCGCTACACAACAGTAAAAGTAAGAGATTATTTATTGTTTATAGCGCGAGAAAATTTGTAAATATCTCGTTTAAAACTTTATAAGAACCTAAATCTTTTTTGTTTTCCGTGCACTTCCATAATTTTACATACGTTTATTAAGATTTTAATGTTGTCGAATTGTTTTTCAGCACAAATGCAGGAAGACAGGTCACCCGATGAATATGCAGGTTAAACATGGATCGCGTTTTCCAGTCTCTCTCAGAAATATTGTACCTACTCCTACCTCCTGTGTAAATTGTCATTCGTTGCAAAAACATTCGAGTGAACATTACAATTATCTAAGCTACTTTAATTCAGATCCATTAAGATCGATTGGATCTCTAAGCGCGCACAGTCAGTGCAGCAACAGTTCTCTCGGATCTTCCGTCGACAGTCGACCTGGTTCTTGCGGCGACAGTCAACCTGGCTCGTCAGACGAAAGTACAGTCAATCAAAATTCACCGCTTCACCGGTTGAACAGCAGTTCGTCCGATGGTTTTAGGCGTTTTCAGAAATTTGAATACACCGTAAGCGCGCCGGAAATGTTTGCGAATGATCAGAACAACGAACGCCAGGACTACGAGATATATGAGGAGATTTTGTCAGACTACGAGATACATGAAGATTTCAATATGAATTTTATTAAGAAGATTACCGTGAAAGTGGACAACAACTTCGCACGACAATCACATGATTTAGGAAATCAGAATTTGAATGTACAGACAGATGTATCCAATAATAAATCATCAGCAAAGAAAGAAGACAAGATTGAGCAACAGTCGCTTGTCTGCGAACAGACAGCTTGTATCTCGAGTGGCCGGTGGGATTTGGCCGGTGTATCATCGACAAATATGTCAGGAATAGAGGAGCACCAGTCACCTAATGCAAACACTTCGCAGCCGATACCGTTACATTCCGACAAACCGCATTTTTGCCCTCAGTCGCTTTATTGTAAAACTTGCAGCAAATACATCTGCGAGGAGTGCGCAGCTCTTTGCGTTTGCAACCACGTGACGGTCGAGCATATAGAATTCTTGGACACTGTCCAGCAGCAAGTTAAAGATGTGCTCAACGAAGGCTCTCTTGGAATTGATGTCCTTGTAGATGACATAAAAGAAGTCACGGTTAGTTAAATGTTCAACATGGAAATGATAATTTTCCGTCAATTTCTTTCTTTTTTTGTTCCAAACTTGATGAATCTTTCTTTAATAATCTTTGATAAAGCAACATTATAACACTAAAAATATCTAATCTATGTGTACACTGTGTGCGAAATAATGAAATGATGTTCCGCGAGAAGGGATAAAGTTTCCCTTCCATGCATCGCGTTGTCTTTCTGTCGCATTCTGTTGATTAACTGGAGCGACGCATGGAAGGGAACTTTTTCTTTTCTCTCACTTGCGATTTAGCGCTAGTGTACGCATGCAAAGATCGGAGCAGTCATGTGATATATAATCTCGAAAAATTTGTTTCAGGACGAATTACGTTCCTTGCAAGTAAAAGCAAAAGATCAGAAAACTGGTGGATTTTACGAAGAACCCTTTTATTCTCATATATTATACAAGCGATACGAGATTTTAGAAGACGAAAAAAATCGATTGAAAGACGCGGTGAGAGATCTCGATTGCGTTAATAATAGTCGCATCCCAGTACATCCCAATAAACTTTTACAACTGAAAGATCGAGTATTAGCTGAGGTACGTCTATTAATAACTGATAATAGAGTGACGTATACAAGATGCTTCAAAAATAAAAAAATCATAAACATAGGAAACTCTTTCTTTTCGAGGTTGTTTGCTTTGAAAGGACCTTGCACGAAATGATAGGGTTTTGGACTACTGTAAAATTGGCTGAAACTGAAATATGTTGTAGTCCTTAATCTTCTGAACAACAGTCCTCATGACTTAGATGTATTGTCAGACAGTGATTACCGTCGACATTAGCGTCACTCGATGTGCACCACGAGGAGGTCGCGCGATCGAATTTTGCGCATCATGTGGCCCTAAAAAGGGCCGACTTTTAAAAGGGTATTTTTTTTAAGGGATTTTTTTATTTTTTATTTTTTATTTTTTTTTGTTTTACTTGCTACTCCTGAAAGTGATCATTTAGCGACTTTTGACCCACCGTATCTCAAAAACTGGCCATTTTCAGGTTTCGCGTCCATGGAGACTTTTGTTCAGGAGGTCAAGGAACTACTACAATATATTTCAGTTTCAGCCAATTTTACAGTAGTCCAAAACCCTATCATTTCGTGCAAGGCCCTTTTATCTGGCAGTCATAATTTTGTTTCATTCTTAGAGAGAGTAGATCACGATATCAAGTTTAGCCACCTATTTCTGAAGCATTGTGTATATATAGTGTATATGCTGTGTTTATTTTAATTAAATACTTGCATCTCTGTGTTTATTTTAATTAAATACTTGCATCTCTACACAGATCTGGCGAATACGTCAAAACCGAAAAACAAAGATCCGTTCCGGCAGAGGAAACATCTTGCTCAAGAATTACAGATTGCCGCAGTCGTTCTTCCCGTATGACATGACCGACAGTCGATCGAAATATCCGATCCCGCGCGGTCGTCCGATCACGAGCTACGATCACGACATAAATCTTTCTAATCGAGTTGACAATCAAGTTCAGAGCACCGATATCCAAACTATCGGCTACTTCGGTGAGGGACATTCCCAGAATCTGTGTCGCCCTTGGGGCGTGACCGTCGACACGGAAGGGAATATAATAGTCAGCGATAGGTCAAACAATAGAATACAAATTTTTCGAAAAGACGGCGTCTTAATCAGAAGTTTTGGCACTTACGGTAACGGTCAGTGCGAATTTAACAAGCCGGCCGGGATCGCGGTGGATGCGAAGAGACGATTAATTGTTGCGGATAAGGACAACCATCGCATCCAGGTATATAGGGCGTCGTATTTCTTAATCAAGTATTATCCTTGTTTTAAAAAATCGCATCGTACACAAATGTGACCAAATAACTGTCGCGTTTCAGATATTGACGATGGAAGGTGTGTTCTTAAAGAAATTCGGCGAGTACGGCGATAAAGAAGGGTGTTTCAATTATCCGTGGGATGTAGCGGTTAATTCCACGTGCGAGATTGCGGTCACCGACACCAGGAATCATCGGGTTCAGTTGTTCAGCGCCGAAGGAGTGTTTTTGCGCATGTTCGGCGGTCAATCGAAATATTTGGATTCGCCCCGCGGCGTTTGCTTCAACAAGGAGGGAAATCTTCTGGTAACAGACTTCAACTATCATCACGTGCTGAAAATCGACTACGACATGGAACAGGCGCGCGTACTCCGATGCGACAACGAATTGAGAATCCTGAAAGGAGACAACAGCAAGGAAATATTGCAGAATGTAGAAAGTGCACCATTTCAGCGACCGCAAGGTATAATCGCGGCGGACGACGGCAATTTTCTCGTTGCGGACTCCCGCCACAATTCCATCAAGGCGTTCAACTCGCTCGGACATCTGATCTACGTATACAATCCTGGACTGGAAGAAATAAATCGGCCACTCGGTTTGGCGCTCTACACTGACGGCAGAATAGTTTTCACCGATAACGGCCAGAATTACGTGCGTTTAGTCAAGCTGACTAATCACATAAATCCAATCAGAAGAAATACCATCATGTTCGGCTGACGGTCTAGGTTTGTAGACGAGATAAATTTCTACAAATAAGTGTAATTGAAACAAATAGACTTTACCTGATAACAGTAATTTTAACGGTAACATACTATAACAATAACAGAATTTCCTTTAGTATTTTTATCAACTCCAAATGAAAAATTTTTATTTTTTTATAAGTAATATTTTAGTTTTTGTGTGTGTGTGTATTGCCAAAACTTTATACATATGAATCATTGCACGAACAGAATGCTTTAACATATAGTTATATCGAGTTTTTATATTTCAATTTTGTACACATCTTTTTTAATCCATTGTATGACGACTGTTGGTTATTCAAAAGACACTAAGAAATTTCTCTTTGAATAAAATTCGAGAAATCCAGTTAAAAGATTTAATTTGTTGTAAAAAAGTCAACGCATATGAGAACACAAATTATATGTGTGAAGTGAATTAACGAAATATATATATATATATATATATATATATAAAGTTTCAGATACATGTGATTAGCAATTACGATAATTTTTAAATGTAATTCCAATACTCTTTTATCATTGACAATTAAAGACGTCTTCCTTCTTCCGCGGTTTATTATTTCTTGAAAAGAAAAAGAAAGGAAATAGACGAGGAAATATATTCATAAAATCGAGTTTTCATCTCTCAATTTATCGCGCGTTAAATTTTTCTCAAGCTGGAAAGAGAGAGACATAAAGAGGAAGATGTGGAATAAAAACAAGTATATATTACATATATATTACATACATATTTTAATTATTATGTGTTATTACGAGTTATAGTATTGTCACAAGAATACTTGTGAGTTTATCGTAAAGATAACTGTGTCTAATAATGTTAGATGATAACATTTAATCACGTTATCACGCATACGGGTGAAATGAGTACAAACTTGTATGGGTGTGAGTATGTGTATGAGGGAGAACGTAAAAAATAGCTTGTAATAAGAGGTAAAAGATTGTTTTTCGAGATTGTTCGCGATTGAAATTGTAGTTGAATCAACATGCTCTCGCATACAATTAATGCAGCTGTAAAAATAAAATAGAGGATTGTACTTACGAAATTATACAACATCGATGTATATACATATATATAATATGTCACATGAAAGTCCATTAACTCTCGCGCGAATCCGTTCCGAAGTTCTGCAATATTTCTTTCAACGGCTATAAAATAAATATATACTTCCATAGTACATAAGCATCTTTGATGTAGAACGGTTAATGTCGTATTCAAAGATATACGGATGTGATGATTGTTCTCTTCTCTACCTCTACGGCATCGCGTTCCAATTTTTTCAAAACAAAAACCTATAGTTTTGTCTCTCTTTATAGATTATACGTAAAAAAAAAATATATATATATATATATTATATGTAAAAGTATATAAATATTATATACTTTTAATTAATTAACGTAGAATTACACACATTACTTAGAGAAATTAAGATTTTAATTAAGATCCAGGAATGATATAAAAATACACATATTTTCTGCGTTATGAGTGAGAAATAATTACTTAAAATGATTACTCTTAAGTTTGGCTGTGTTAAATATACGAAACAAGTCGAAGAAAACAAGTCCACTTAGCGATATACATCAGTTATGACTGAAGCTACTTTCTTTAAAAATACAAAAAAGAAAAACATTGGAAAAAATTTACGTGAAATTTCACGAGACTCCAATGTTTTTAAATAATTAATGTCAATGGTTCTAAGATCATAGATTGTGACGATGATTCTTCGATTTCTTCTATCTCGTTGCATAGTTGTAAACTATAATGACTTTTGCAAGACTATGTTCTCTCTTTTGCAAAAGTGAGAATGCTGTTCTTTTTTTGTTAAAATAAACTGTAACGCATAGTTTAACGCGCGCGCGCGCTAATTATTCCGATCAACGACGCGAATTCATCCGTTTGAAAAACGGATTACGCTTTCTTTTGTATGAATGCTCGCTAATAGCAAAATTGTTGAAAGCATAAACCAAAAACGAAAAAAAAAAAAAAACAAAGTCGTATAAATAAGTGCCAAGTGAAAATCAAAAAAAGTAGCACGTGTATTTGTCCGAAAAGACACTAAAAGAATATTCTTCACGTTCATTTCGCATATCACACAAAGTTGTTCATACAACAGTTGCAGCGTGTCATTAGCTTTTTTAGAACCTGTAAAATAAAATCTTTCTGTTTTTTTAATCTCCATTTTATTTTTAACTCAAGCAATTGTAAAGTTAGGCCGCGCGAAATAATTCAGAGATTACAACAACTGAATTTCACTTCCGCTTTTTTCTTGTATGCGTCTGTAAATAATTCCTGTGCGTGTGTGTGCGTGTGTCGCACAATGCAACAATGAGTGCTGCAAAGAGCGATCAGAGTAGATGTGTCGAAATCAGGGAAAACGTAAATGAATCGCAGCGTTCATCGGCGACTCTTTTATGTGAAAGTTCATCGAAAGCTCTTTGATGGGAATTGCAGTGCCAAATCGTGCAGATTGATCTCTAAAACAAAAAAAAAATATATCTAGAATATATGTATCTGAACAATACAGAGTATATGGTGTACATACAAAAGTTTTTAACTCTTTCCGTGGCATCCTCGCACAAATTAAACCGACTTGCAAACAAATTCCCACGTCTTTTTGAAATTATATACAGATCTTGATTTAAGACTCGAACTACAGACGCGACAAGTTTTTAAAAAATTAAATTTTCTCAAAGATAGAATTTGGTATTTATTTGTCTTATCGTTAAAATTTAAAATGATGATTATCTTATCGTTAAGTTTTCTTATCTTATCAAAGAAAACTTGTTTTATCGAAGAAACTTATTTATATCATCTAAACACACTCACGACTGTCTAAAAATAAAAAAAAAAAAAGGAAACACATCATTCTCTTCCCGCGCGCACATTTTCGTCTTACGCTTTTCGTTTTGTCTCGCGCGACCTCGACTCGTGTTTCGAGTCACACTATTATGGACAACACGAGAATCGGTTAGTTCGATGCGAACAACAAGAACTGACTGATTCGACAAACATTTGTCACAAATTTGCGCTGTGTTTCAAAGAGAAGCAACAAGTTAAAAACAAGGTAAGAGCAAGCCGAAAACTAAGAAATTAAGTCCGTCATTAAATCGTCATTAAGTCGAATCAGTTCTTCCACATATTTTCTTTACGATTTCGGGATGAGTGTTTGTTTTTTGGTATAGCTGAAAATTTTGATCGGTTAATCTGTCGAAGCAGAATATTTCGCGATGTCAGAAGATACAACCGAATCTTCGAACGCTTTTGTGTTCTATATTAAAAACAAATAATTGCAACTTGTACAACGTAGTAAAACATTGTCGGTTTCGAATTGTTGTAAAGAGTATTTAAAGTGACACGATTAATTAAGGAGATAAAAGCAGCAGTTTATAACCTTATTCGATATTAAAACCGTTAAGTTCAGAGATTTTAAAGTTTTCAACGTTGTGTGCAGATAGATATGTACATTTTGCGAAGGTCACATGTGTACGTGATTCTATTGTACAAATAAGCGTGAAATTTATTTTGGAAGTTCATAGATTTCTGTTATTTTCTTTTGTATATTTTAAACATATAAGGCAAGAAACATTAAACATATATTTTAAACATATAAAGGCAAGAAAAATTTTTCAACAAAAATAGAGGAAATTTATGCGCGCTTGGAGCAACAATTTTCACCTGCCATAATGAGTCAGTCAAGATCTTATAGCGATTTGTTCCGTGATACTATACAGGTATGTGTGTCTCTTTTATTTTATCTTATATTAGTTTTATCACATGCATAGTCTGCATTTCAATATATATATACTGCCAGCACTAAAAATCTATATTTTACATGTGCTGTAGATTTTCACTAGCAATGAATAATATCAGAACACAGTCACATATAACATGCATTCAATAAATATTTTTAAATATAATGTTTTATATAATAAGTTAAATACATAATTGTAATATGTTTTATGCAACAATGTTGTAAAGATAATTGATCTATCTGAATATCGCGTGTATAAATTTTTTAAGGCCGGAATGCAAGACGATTCCATTCAAAATGTCGACGTCGTGCAGGAGAGATCATTTTCGGATTCCAGTCCGAATCATTTCGCCGAAGTGTCTTCTCCTCTGGATGAATTTCTGCAACATCCAAAGTGTTTGGTAAACTCTTCAATTCTCGATTCGACAGTTCCATTCTCTAAAATTCGTCCTCAGAGCTTGTGTCGTCAGAACAGCACGGGATCGACTTCACAAGTCTCTTCGGACGGCAGTCGGCCGTGTTCTTCGGCGAATAGCCGGCCGGGATCGGCGGAATACAATCAAGCGGACTGTTTGGATGAAAACGCAGCCAGCCAACGATTTCGTGACTTTCAGTCAGAGACTTCGGATGATTTCGGTTACTTTTTTACCTTCAAAGATACACTGGATGTGTATTCCGATCAGCTTCTTTCGGACTTCAAACAGGACAATCAGATACAAGATTTCCCTATGACTTTCGCAAAGATCGCTTCTTCGACACATAAGAACAATAAGTCTTTGGAACAATCGCCGGAACGTGAAACCGGGACCGGCATTTGGAGTGTTCAAAGAGACATGTCGAATTTGTCGCTGACGACAAAGATGTTAGACGAAGCGAAAGAAGGGGAGATGAAAAAAGAGGAAGATTGTGCCGAAGAGCAGTCGATATTCGACTACGATATTACGTACGATAGTTTTAAAGAAGACATTGCGAAGATCGATTGTACAATTGCGGAAGCTAATTCGGAACAAAGTTACGCGTCTGCACACGAGCAACAACAAGCTAGCACGTCTAAGGATTTAATCGAAGTGTCGTCAATAATCAACGACGAGAAAGTAGACGAGCAATTGAAATCGCCCAAAGAATCAGACGACACGAACGTCGAACAGCAACCCTGTGAGGAACATTCCTGTTCTCAATTACTTTACTGTCAGACGTGCTATAAACGAATCTGTAACGAGTGTGTCTCCTCTTGCTGTCGCGGGCACGTGACGACTAATTTCTCAAAATATTTGAAGACCATTCAGTTGCAGGCGGAAGAAATCTTGGACGAAGGCTATAGTGGAATCGACATTCTGACAGACGATATGGAAGACGTGATGGTGACGTAAAATTCTTTTGCTCTCGAAGTTTAATCGTTACATTGTCGAAAATCAAACAACATTTATGCGTTTTTTGTAGTTGGATATGTCAACACTGAATAAAAGAGCTACGGAAGCGATAGCTAGCGTGCAGTTTTCTTCACACGTAATGTTGTCCGCTGTGGAGGAAAGGGAGAAGGAACTGTTCCGGCAAATCACGGAAGTGAGACAGTGGAAGTACGACGCTCTTCATGAGAAATACGCGAATTTAAGGGATGATCAAGCACGATTGGCAGAAGCCGTTCATGCGCTAAAGTACGTGCTCCATGAAATGCGATCACATCCCAGCGAGATCCTGAAGATGAAAGATCGCGTCATGGCTGAGGTGAGTTTTTTTTTTTTTTTTTTAATGAAAAGCATTGTATTTACACCTGATAAAAAGTGTGGTTAAATTTTTCATTAGTTCGTTAGAGCTTTGACATAGTTTGGGTCGAAAATTCGGCATAAATCTCGTCTCACAACATAGCTACCTTTCGAAACACGCTGACGGTACACGTGCTCACACGTTTGATTCGTTAACGCGCTTGTGGACTGCCTTGTTGCGAGTCAAATGTTTAAAAAATTATATTTATATCAATATGCATAAATTATTTACATATAAAAATTTGTATTTTCTAATTGTAGATGTGGCAGATACGTCAGAATCGAAGAACATCATCCAGATCCGATCAGGAAAATTGGATTTCGTTTAAAGGAACGGAAAACAACGTCATTCCTGTAATCGCCAACGTGGGAAGCGTGTCAGCGAGAAGTCCCGGCGTCATTGGAGATCGCAAGACCGAATCTTTTTCCAAATTTGACGAAATGATCTTTCAATACGGACCAATACCATACGGACGTCCAATACTTAATTATGATTACAACATAAATTTGTCTAATAGAGAAACCAATCTCTACGTCAACAGTACGGAAGTTACGATTATCGGCTATCACGGTGAAAACTCCGATAAAAATTTGTCTCGCCCTTGGGGAGTTGCTGTCGACACAGAGGGAAATATAATAGTGAGCGACAGATCTAATAATCGCATACAGATCTATCAAAACAACGGCACTTTAATAGGCGGTTTTGGACAATACGGCAGTGGTCCGTGCGAATTTAATCGTCCCGCGGGTATCACAGTTGATATGAGAAACCGTCTTATCGTAGCCGACAAAGATAATCATCGCATTCAGGTATGTATTGACGCCACTGCTTGTATAAATTCTTTAAAAGAAAATAGTTATTTTTCTATACGCGTTGACCTTCTCAACCGTCGACGGGCCGAGGAATGAAAAAAAACTTTTGTTCTACTAGAACCGATTCATAAAGCGCACTGTACATACTTTCCTACAAGTAATAATCTGTGTGTGTGTGTGTGTATGTTCCGGACTTTTCAAAAATCTTATAGTAAATATATGACACAAAAAAAGAACTGTCGTGTTGCAGATTTTAACGATGCAAGGTAAGTTTATTGCCGCTTTTGGCAGATGTGGCGATCAGCCAGGAGAATTCAATTATCCCTGGGGAATAGCGGTAAATTCCGCTTGCGAGATTGCAGTTACCGACACTAGAAATCGCCGTATACAACTGTTCAGCGCGGAGGGAATTCTGTTACGTACGTTTGGTGGGAAGCCGCATGATCTGGCAAAATTGGACTCGCCCCGGGACATTTGCTTCAACAAAGAAGGAAACATGATAGTCACCGATTTTAGCCATCACACTATCGTGATAGTCAATTATTTGATGAACGACTCGTATGTACTCAACTGCGAATCGAGAAACAAAATTTTAGATAAAAATGGCGAGGAGTCACACGAATCCCCTCTTCTACGACCCCAGGGAGTCATGATGTCGGACAACGGGCATATTATCGTTGCCGACTCCCGTCACAATGCGATAAAATTTTTTAACTCGCTCGGACACTTGTTATACGAGTACAAACCGGGCCTTCAAGAGATGGACCGACCGCTCGGTATGGCATTGTACACGGACGGTAGAATACTGTTCACCGATTACAATCAAAATTATGTGCGTTTAGTCAGGTTGTCAAATCACCAAAATCCGGAGCGAAGGAACGTTATCAGATTCGATTGACGAATTCGGTCTCTCAGATTGCACAAACGCTTACTCTAGATAAATTTATATATTTATATGACGAGTTTTTTTCATCCGACGATGAAAGTAACGCAAATAAGAATTTTTTATAAATTCTTTCTTTTTTTATTTTCTTATTGTTTTATATTTACATGTCATATATTTACGATTTTATCATGTACTAAATAAAATGTCGCGTACCTCGGACCGGATGGATAATGCATGAAATGCACATTGCGGTTGTGTCAGTTTTTCGTTTCTATCATGGTTTAAATAGAAAGATCGAACTATATAAATCACAAAGAAAATTAACAGAATAATTAATCGTGTACACGCACTACACGCACTATATAATGCAAGATAAATTTGAGAATTTATTATTACAGTTAATATTTTTCAATAAAAGAAGGTCACTAAGAGAGAAAACAAAATTTATTTGCGCATCTACATCTTTGCGTTGACTTTTTTAATGATCTTCCTTTATTGAATTCTTGAGAGATATCACTGAGCCTGATCTATTATATAAATTATATTTAGTCGGTTTTTTTGTAACAATTTTATTGCCGCAATATAATGACGAAGGAAACTAACGAGGTAGCAGTTATTATTGCATGCATATTTACTTTTAATTAGCTTTATTTTATTCTATTTTGTAACACAATAAAAATGATTTTCTTCTTCATTTTATCAAGTTCTGAATAAAATGTTTGTTATATATTCGGATACAACAAAGTTAAAACAATTTTATATAGTTTATCAAATTTCCTCGTAGTTCTTAATATCTTGTCTCACACACAAACGTATCCCAAACATTATTTAAGCATTCTGTAAAGACACTCCTTTCAGCTATATACATTGCGCAAATGCACAATATAACAGAATATGGATGAATGATTTTAAATTAAGCGTGTATTTAAATTAAGTCTCATTTATTTTGCGTAATATTTTATATATTTTTATTTACAGCTCGTAGTCTAATCTATGAACGCCGGAAAAACAAAAAAAACATTCAGAATCTTGGTTTTACATACTGTACGCGCGAAGACAATGTCGCGAATGAATTAATATTTTGTGATTAAAAAAAAAAAAAAAAAAACCCGGAGATATGTCTACGCGTAAGAAAATTACGCGTTTTTCATCAGAATTTTCAAAGACCGTTAAAAGTGTTCTCTTCTGGTTTTGCGTGTACGGTACTTTTAGCAGCACAAGTAAGCCGGTATCGAGGACACAATTTTGGTGACAGACGCAACAGTATAAAAAAAAAAAAAGATGAAAAAAGAGACACCGAACATCTTCGGATTTATTGGTCAGTTTGTTTTTCGACACCAAAGAATCTTTCAGTCCATCTTTACGATACCAAAAAAGAATCGTACTACATAGCAGGCTCGGATCTGTTATGATTGCTCTCCGAAGTCTCAGAAATTCACGTTCATAAACGGGTGCAATTGCGATTAATCAATCAAAGGCCTTCGAGCGCTATCACAAATGGAAAGGGAAGCAACGCGTCAAAGTTAACGCGTCCAGCCCTTTTGCTTCTGATAATTTTCACTTTTGTCTTAAAACGTACGTTGGAAGTGGTCTGTTGGTAGATTAGCAAAGCAATAGTTTTCTGTCTGTAAAGCGATTGTTACTCTACATGCGCGATTACACAACTTCCGCGCAATAGTCATTACAACTTCGGTAATCTTCTGTCACGTCAAAGTTCGTAATTTCAAGTGAAATATCACGAGTGGCTTCTCCAGACAGTAATATACGTGCAATAGGTATCACGCGTTCGCTCGCGATTTAATGCCAACGAATATCGTCGAAATCGTGAAGAGTCTCGTATATCGCAATTTCTCAGAACGACCTTCTGAGAAATATCGCAGGTACTTTAAACAAAATTATTGAATAGTCAGTTCTCACAATCGGACAATTCGTTTCCCGAATCTTGAATCACCAATAGGATATCGAGAAAGAGAAAGAGATATCCGCGATTGCGTCGCGTCGCAATGCTGTAGTTTTATTATGCTGAAATCTCTCGAGAGAGGTTATTCTCGTACTCGAAGGTACGGTCGCTCTAAGCGCGATGGGACGACCGGGACCTTCTCGAGTACTTCCTCTTCTCAGTAGCGATATGTCAAACGGCTCCGTACTCCTCGCTTGACGGCGACTCGTCGCTAGCGGACGGCCTAGGCGGCCGGGGCGGTCGTGGCGGTCGATGATGATGCAACGTGGGTGCCGGTCGCCTGGGAGGCGGCGGCGGATGTGTCCCATACGACGTGTCGTCGCCCTCTTCGCTGCTGGGCGACGGCGAAGGCGCGCGGTCTTCCTGCTCCTGCAGCAGTTGCCGGAACTCTTGAATCGACTCGTTCAGGGACCATAATTGGGACAGCAACGAGAGGTCGAGTTGCCGCAGACCGAACTGTCAACAAACGAGAAAATAATAATTGAAATTAGAGATCATAATCGTTATACTCTGTGTATGCGTATTTAGATAAATATACAAAAATGACGTTTGTAAAATCTATGTTTTTACAATTTTAATTGGAAATAGTTTTATAAACTATATATATACATATGCACGAAAAACATGGAGTTGCTTCAATTAAAGTTAACGTCACGAGCTGTCACAAAAATAAATAGTTCATTAAATTGCATATTCGATTATTAATTTAATATCTTTAAAGCAATTCTGCTGTGTGCAGTTCACTAATATTGATGTTGCATCAAGAGATATGTTTCAATTAAACTGATGCTGTTGACTCAACATCAGTTTTCTCCCGTGTATAAATTCAAAATATTCGATAAAATGTTATTTTTCAAGTAAATATTCAGAAAATGCAAAGAAAAAATTGACACTCCTACATTGTCGACTTCATCTGTGATCTTTTCTCACACATCACTCGCTCTTTAAAATTTCGTTGTAAGAAATCGCAATACATACTGTTCTGCGAGATACGTTCACTTTTACCATACGGTCGCCAAGGTAAATGTTACCTTGTGATTTACGGACTAAAATGACGCATTTCCAAGCGACTCGGCGCGGCCGGCTGATCACGAGAACGGAGGGCGAGGAACTTGCGTAGAAAAGACGCAAAACGAGAATGGAGAAGAGACCACGAGAAAGGTCGACGGCGGAAAGTTCAATGGAGAAGGAACAAAGCAGAGAAGAATTGGAGAAGAGAACGAAGGTGAAAGAAAGCGACCGAAGAGGAAAAAGAGTATACGTGTGTAAAGGAGACTGGATGCCTGAGGGAACGCAGCGTGGGAGCGGCTGTGTCAGTCCTCGCGTGTCTGGATTGACTATTAAATTATTAACCTAACTCGAGTATCTACGCGAGAGAACGTCGAGAGATGCTGTCGCAAATGGAGATACAAGACGGATACGCGCTCTTCTCTCTCTCTCTCTCTCTCTCTCTCTCTCTCTCTCTCTCTCTCTCTCTCTCTCTCTCTCTATTTCGGAAAGATCGCCGAGCGAATATGGTCGCTTTCGTGCGGCAATAATTTTGTACGATTGCCGGGTTAGTAGGATACGCGGAAGATCTCTTATACGATCTGTTATACGTAGGAAGAAAGATGTCAAAGATTAAAACGTCTGTGAAAGTTCTGCAGACAATATCAAGAATATCGCTTTGATATTCGAAACACATCATTTCCCAGATAGGATCTTAATCGCGTTCTCGCAACAACACAGAGAGGAATATCTGTGATGCGCAACTGTGAAGCAAATGGAAACTCTCAAAAAAGAAAAAAAAAATGTAATCGTTATCAAAAAGTTGAGTGTCTGCATAACAAAAAGACAAACACATTACACGCTATCAGTTATCTTTCTCTATCCCGATACGATGCTCCGATTTCCCTCGCCGCTTATGCTTCCCACGCATAAAATATATACGTATGTTCATCGCGCTCAATTATTTTATCCCACACGCGCGCGATCGCGGCCTCGAAGTAACGGGTCGGTCGGGTCGCCCAAACAGACGCGGAAGAATTGAAAGAAAAAGATAGAAGCCGACCGAGGAGGGACAACAACGCGAGTGGAAAACGACGACGGTGCGGGCGAAACGTGCTCGGACTGACAACGCGATGGAACTATCGAGAGTAAGCAGCACAAGCGAGAACTTGTGTCACGCGACGGCAAAACGGTTACAAAAAATAACTCACGGGAAAGATAGAAATTAAGAAAACAAAAAATAAAAACGAACATATTTGAAATGGAAAATTGATAAATCACGAAAAAGAAAAACAGCACAGAGAAAAATATGTTCATCTAGTTTGTAAAATATTGTTGTGTAATAAATTATAAATATGTGAAATTAAAAAGATAAGCAACTTGTCAAGTATCGCATGAATTATAACGCGAAGAAATTGAGAATCACACGTGACTATAACACGCATTGCATCCGTGACGATTGATCAGAGCGGAAGTATCTCGACGGTCGTTTTTAAATCGTAACAAGCAATTTACACGCATATTCGTGGAATTTTCCCGGTAGACTCGTAAACGCGTTTCGCGCTGCAACGGATGACTAATGGTTTCTATTGGAGTTAATGGCTGCCGTTTTAAAAGACGCGCAATTTCAAACATTACTTTAAACAGCTTCGGCAATTTGCAATGCTAGCAAATTGTCGATGCTGCTGTTTTCTACCCAGCTACATTTTAAAGCTTGTAACAAAATGCGATCTTCATTCATCTCTCTCTCTCTCTCTCTCTGTAACTTGCATTTCATACGTGTGTTTCCTCATCGAAATAACGAGAGATCGCGTTTCTTTCTGCAGAAGAGTGCAAATAATTCGCGAACGAGTACCATTTCTCTTCTCAGCACAGCCAGCTGAGTATCTAGGGTGGTGAGTTGTCTGGCAGGTGGCGACGGTCTCGACGAGGACGACTGCAACGACGTTTTACCGCCTCTTTGGGACTTACTGGACGACCTCGTGGGCGGTGGAGGTGGCTCGCCGTTCTCGCCGCGTCCGCTGAGATTGAAGCCGCTCAGACTTCTCGGCAACGGAGGTAGTCCTTGCAGGGAAGACATTGCGATTCGTTCTTGTATACTGGAAACACAATAAGACAAAGGAACGATGCGATATAAATTTTGAATAAAACTTATCAATAAATCGATAAGAGAAATATCGCGATGAGCTTATCTTCAATAAGCACATGTGTTTTTAATACTTTTACACTTATATTGTATAATTTCTGATATGTGAAAGTCAAGTGCACAATTCCTGGTAAGTGTGCTATATAATTTTACAACCGAGAAAATTAAAAAGGATTTGAGGACTAGTCAAGGATGAAATAAAAAACAATGGCGTGAGCGTGCGCTTTTTTTAAACGCCAGTTGCGCTAACAAGCAGTTGCTTTACGGCCGGTTGACGCGGTGCTTTATCGTGCAACGCGAGAAAGCGGTGCGGCATTCCTAAATGCACCGAATCGCTGAATCCAGATCAACGCGCGCACAACGACGCTGCAGCTCTTGGCTCTGCTATCACGACTCCTCGATACTTAATTAATACGTTAACATCATTGCACTTCGATGAGTCCAATGGTGTCGTCATATCATAGATCATTTTTTAATGGATTCGTGCACAACATTTCACATCAGATAAATCAATTATATCTGACAAATATAATAAAGTTTCTAATTTACAATCAACTTTATATCACGACAGCGAGTTAAAATCCATCGATAACGGACAATTTTCCGCAATTTTCTCCATTATCACGAGCATGATCTACCTAATGAAATCGAGATCAGTGATCCTCTCCTCCTCGTGATGATCGTAATAACCGTTGACGCGATCTTTGTCGGCGTCGCCGCCAATGTCGTCTCCGTGCAGAGTGATCTGCGTGGAAGAGTAACGGACTCCTTCCTCCAGCCAATCCTGCTGATGGATGTTGCTGTCGCTGTCGTTGTCGTTGTTGCCGTCCTCGTGATCACTGGGCGTGATTTTACGCTCTGCTTCGTCGACGACGAGCACCGTGGTGGCGACACGGTCCACGCTCGGAACGTTCGCGGATCCCTTGATCAAGGATACGACCGCGTCTACGTTTCCAGCAGCTTTTGCACTCGCCAAGGACGCTTCTTGCTGTTGCTCGCTGAGACACACTCTGCACGCAGGCGTCGGTCCGTTCGCGTCTCTTTCCGGACTGCACTTGCATTTTTCCACGTGACTCACCGTGACGCGTCCGCCAACAGAATCCGGACTGGACAACGATTCGCGACGCTCGTCCTCGAAGGACACGTTGACAGTTCTGGCGGCCACCGGTGGTGGCTTCGTCGTTGCCGCCACCTCGACCTTCTCCGAGACAATGGTATTAGTCCTTTCTTGATCTTTGCCGGAAGAATCCTTGCATCGTCCTCGAGGATCTGGCAAAATGGCCTGACCGCAGGTGTTCTTCCGAATATCTAGCCTGCGCTGAGGCCGCCTGTCCTCGGCTAAATTGTTATTATGCTTTCGCACGATGTTTGCCGGCACGTTTCCCGTAGGATACAGCTTTTCCGCGCAGATCTCGTGATGAGACGCGGCGATCTTGCCTTCGTTTTCTGGACGATTTTCTTCGACACTTCTGTCGATCGCATCTTGCTTGCGATCTTGTTGACTTTTGTCATCGAGCACGTTCTCTTCCTTGCTGTCCTTCGCACATTCTTTGGATTCGTATACAATTGTACGTCCGCTTGTTGGGCCCACCTGTTGCTGCTGTACTTGTTGTTGTTTCTGCTGCTGTTGTATTTGTTGTTTTTGACGTACTTGATTTTGATCAGATCTCCAGGGCTTCGTGTTCGGCGGTGGCGGCGCTTGTCTGGTAGGACAGGGCGGCCTTGGCGACCTCTTAAGAGCCTCGGCAACCACCTGCCGGCTTGGCCGAGGTGGCACCGGAGGCGGGTGAGGCCTCTGACTGGCCAACTGCATTCCGTACACTTTTTAAATCGCACAACTGTTCATTATTGACGACACGCTAATGTGCATGAAAGTACGTACATATACATACGCGACACTGCAAAACGTCTCAGCATAGATTGGCACTAAATTTAGAATAGAACTCTTCGTTGGAAAATTTCAACGTGCTGATTAGTTGAAATCGCATTCCACTAACGTTGCATCATTTCTATGTATACGACGTAAAAATGAGATGCACGATGTAAAAATACACACAGCACTTCGAAGCACGAAACATCACTGTTGGAATGAATTCGGAAGAAAGTCCGTAAATGTAGGCAATAATCCCGTATTACTGCTTTAATCGCATTTTAATTCTCGAATTCATTCCAATTTGAGAAACACATGCGTCTTATCCACGACGCTAGGTTGTACATTCACTTCACGAGTAACGTACGAAGAATGCGTTCTGACAGATTTTTCCCAAGATAAGTGACGCGTTTATCGCCGTCGTTATCGCGCTCGTTGCAACGCGCGCGGCTCCGATGGGAGCCGATGGAACGCGAGAAATGTCGTAAAACACCTCAATGAGCAAAGCGTTTTGTGTGCTCGGCAAACCTGCCGCGCCTGAAGCGATGTTCTGTCATTCGCAAAATTTCGTCGCCTCCTTCAGAAATAAAGTCTGATTCAATATTTGCAACGACACGAATAGAATCGCGTCATCGATCGCAGATAAAACGATGACTACTTGTTGCAAAAAAGAAAAAAATTCCTCGCAGTTTGTCTTGTCGATGTGCGCGCAACAATTTTCACTTCGGAACGCATGAACGAGCGCACACGTTAAATGCCAATCAGGGATGACGGCGATGTTGTGCAATGTCGCCACATGCTTTTGCACAGAGAGCGTGTTGCGCCAGCGAAATCACTGCAATCTTGCCGCCGCGTATACCCTCGATTCGTTGCCCGTTTTCCTTCTCTTTCGCCTCTTCTCTTTCGTTTCTCCCCTCGGGTCCACTTCGTCCTCTTTATTCGTAAGCGGGTCGCGATCAACGCCGATGCCGCGCGCGATATCGCCGATGCGATTTTGCATACAATTCCGTGAGAATATCGCGACGTATGCACGTTCGTTCGCCGAGAGATGTGCGGCGTGTCTTCAATTTCCTAAAATTTTCTTCTCTTACGCGCGACCGCAACGAGTCCTTGCGAAATCGCTAACGCAATTCCGCATTTAGAATTTATTCGGGAACCAAGTTGTTTGATTCGTCAATAATGTCAGATTGTGGTCCTCGACTTCAGACCAAAGACATTTACAGATTTGAATTTGCTCCCTCCTCGTCGAGTTCATCCATTCAGGATGCTCTCCGAGAATGGTGTGTTGCGGCCTCGATACTCGCCTTTCTATCTCGATCGCTCGTGCTTTCTTTTTGAGAAGCGCGCGAACGACTTTCCGTCGATCTTGGCTCGCAGCGTCACATGAATACTGATTTTTTTATGAGGATGACATTCGCGATCACATGTAAAGCTCGCGATCGAATTCAATGTGTGCGCATCCACGTTTCGACGCACCGACAATATCACACGATCCTCGCGCTTTCTAACGCACAAACAGATCAGCAACTCCAATTCCTCTCATTAAACGCGCGTTTTTTTTTTCACCATCATTCTCCGAAACATTTTTCGATCTCTCTAACCTGTGCGGCGCTCCCAAAATCCTTGACGAAGAAATTTTTTCCCGCTCACTGCGAACAATACGCGAACGATCCGAGAGACGACGCGCGCCGGACGGACGATGGTAGAGCTAGAGCAGCGACGATCCTGAGACCTCAAGGCGGGTATCCCCGATCCAGTATCTCCTTCCCCTGTTCTTTCCTTCCCTTTCTGTTTTTCACGATCGTGCGCTTCTATTCTCTCTTCCCCAACGGACCGACCGCCGCAGACTGACTTCGCGATCCCACAAACATCCTTCGCAATCGGTAGCCACGTGACTGGCCGAGCTCGAGTTCTCGTCAGGTAGTCGTCATGAACGTGTGCTTGCTTGTGTGCGCGCGAGCGAGCGGAGTGAGCGAGTGGGTGAAGCGAGTAAGTAAAGCGAGTGTGTGAGTATGCGACGTGTATGCGAGTCAGTAAAAGTCTCATGTGTCTGTGTGGAAGGCAACCAGGAGGGAGCGAAGATAGAGGTAACGAGAACCTGCGGTTGATGGCGGTGTGGAGGGTTCAAACACACAGCTTCGTAACGATCTTAGCGTATTAAGATTGTTAATGTGTGTATGTGTGTGTGAGTTCTTGCTCCGGTATAGGAAAAACGCGCAACGCTCTCAGAACATTACGTAAAATCGGGAGATCTGCGTGGAAAAAGCGGTTTGCCGCTCTAAACTTCACGGAAAGTCGCGGTCACACTTTCTAGCGCCGTTAAGGCATTCAAGCTCTTCTCGGAGATGGTGTTTTTCCATAGATGATGATCCGGGTTTCACGACGTGATCGCTCGAGCTTTTAATAATGTCATCTCTCTCGCGATATAGTAAAACTAAAAATAATAAAAAAAACATTTAGTTTCTGAGTTTTAAAAATAATCGACGTGCTTATAAAATCGTTATGAACAATTTTACGATAACTTTTACACAAGTTTTTGTATGATATTTAGTGATGTAACGCCTAGAGAGAGAGAGAGAGAGAGAGAGAGAATTTGCGCAGAAATATAAGAATTAAAAATAAATTACGTGCTAAGAGATATTATTAGTAGATGGCGAGACTCCTTAATTAAGTACATTTGCTCGGGATTGCCTAAGTTTATGTAAGCCGATTTCGCCGTGACTCGGTAGAATTACAAGATCCACACACCGTTACGCTTCAGGATAATACCATATACAACGTCGCGTTTCTTTTCTTTTCGTCACATTCGGTACAGGTGTAGCAATTAATTGCTCACAAGCGCGTTAATTCGAACAACGGATTATTCGCATCGACGCGAGCGAAGCGGCGATTTACAATAAACAAACTTTCTAGAGTGACTGGGTCAAAGAGCGTTTTGTAATAAATTGCGAATTACATCGTCGTAATTTTTTTTATTAAAATAAAAAGTAAAAGAAAACACTTTTTCGCAAAAAAATTGCATTAAGAGAAATATAGGAGACAAGACTCCTCGGTGTGATGATCGGTGCGAATTGGCATTAGAAAACTAGAAGTCGGAGGTACGAAGCGACTCGCTGTCTTCTCTCCGTCGGGATCCGTCTTGCTATCTCCATCGTTGGGTGTAGGTGTACATCGCGACCGGTATCGCCGTGGTATCGCGTGAGAGAGTAACCCGTGTAGAGACCGAGAGAGGACGGGACGAAGAAAGGTGAAAGAAGGAGAAGGACTATCCGGAGGAAGAGTCGAACGAAGCGAGACAAAGAAAGGGAAGGGACCCATTAGAAGTCCCCTCCGTCGCCCGACGAGCTGCCCTAATGACGTGGAGGTCCGTTCGCCAGGGCCGTAGCGACACACTCTTTTACGTTATTTCTGATCGCGCGAAGATTGCGGAAAAAAAAAGAATTCGAGAAATGTGATAATTTATCTTTGATAATTCTGACTTGTGAGTTTATCTTTTAAGAGCGTATTCAACGAAGCGATTCCTTCTTTCGATTCTTCTTTGTTTTATAGCTTCCATTTGTGAAATAAAACCTTATCGCGTTTCAGCGATAAATTAATATCTCGCCGATACTCCGACGGTTCTTTTAACGACTCCGTTTATTACCGCTCGGTTTATCGCTCGTTACACACCCGATTTAATTACGCGATTCAATGAATTAGAGACTCTATTACAAAAAAAGTGCGCTCTATGTGAAAAGCTAATTCCAATCTGAAGTCGTTTTCTTCGATACGAGAGACTGCATTTTGTGTACATACAGTTTAGTGTAATATGCAATTTATGAGTTTTTTCAAATTGAAATCAGTTGATCAGATCCTAACGACGAAGGCAGTACGATTTTCTACGCGCACAGCGCCGCGTGATTCGTCCGGAAATCGAGTTTTTCCACGTTTATATAATCGCAGCTCTGTGCTGCGCTTCTCTTGTGTGCGCTGTAAACACACGTCGTCGACAGAGAGCGAAGATCGTGCGGATTAAGCTCCGGTATATATGTATGCGCGCGAGATGACACCGTCGCAATGATACGCGTTATCGGCGCGCAATCGCGCCCGCTCCATTCACGGCGCGCAATTAAGCCGCACGAAGTGGCACGCCGGCCAAGCCACCCGTTAAAACGCGGGCCTGGAATTTATTCACACTCTGTTTCGCCCTGGCTCTTCATGTCGGACAAAAACGACTCGTTCCACTTTTGTGGCCGATCTCCCGCCGATAAAATGCAAATCGGCGCCTCGCTTGGCGGCGACGGTCCGGCCGGTTCCCCTAGACCGGTCAAAATCGTATCGCGAATACGTTTTCTCGCTCGGCCGACGTTCCGGTTCAACCTGTGAAACGCTACTACATACGAAAAAACAAGAACAAATTCGATTACTTATTGCTGGGTTATTATTGGAAAAATGCGCGATCGTAAATCCTGAATGTCAATGTCAAAAGAGAAACTAGTTTTGCACTTAGTCGTAGTGTCGCAGGCAATTAATGCGCAATAAAAGTTATCTTTATGAATTTTAAACACGCAAAGCCATAATTTGGCATCTGTTACTTCAAGACACAGATGCCGAGGTAGGAAATAACAAAATTTTTTATGGCAGATAGTTTACGATCAATATGAATCAATATGATGGACGTGCAAATATAATTTTAAAGCGTGTAAATTAATACACATAGGAATTCGAATTGATTTCAACTCGGAAACTCATCTAAGATGCTATTTAATTTGCATCTCAAATATAAATTATCTTATTTTACTCCCTTAAAAATTCACAATATTTTAAATAAAGATCAATTTTGAGCAAAAATATATTTACATATTCATTTTTGCTCAAAATTGACTTTTATTATACTTATTTGTTCTTTTATAGCGTTTGTATTTTTTTGTTACATTTTTTTATCGCGCTCTCGCAAGATGCAAAACAAATGCATCTCGTTTTGCAAACATGGCCGTTTCCGTACTTCGCACTCTGACCACGCGTTTTCTCATCCAATCGTATCGAACGGGGAGTGTACATACATACATGCAGCCCGATATGCCTAAGTAATTCTTCTCGCAATAATGAATAATTCAGATTCCGCGCTGGCAGCGTAAACACGTTAAATTGACTCGCAAAATCGATGCGAAAATTAAATCGGCACGTTAAAAATGGCGTGCTCGCGCAACACGTCTGCCTGATCTTCTTCTGCTCTTGCTCGTAACAATTCTGTGTTTTTTGCGCATTTCACTGAAACACGCCGGTGTTTCCTCGCACGATTATGTCGCGTTTCCCGCAATTAAAGCGAAAAAAAAAAACAAAAAAAAACAAAGGTTCGCTCTCTGAACGACGACGACGACGGTGGGACCCGCTGACTCCGCTGTCGGAGGAATGATTTTATGCTGTGCGCGACTATTACGTTACATTCTTGAACACGCGAAACATACACGCGAGACGCTGACAGCGCGTATCGTTGAATACAACGTCTTATTAATAATTCAGCGAGCAAATGCGTCACCTAGAGCGCAAATGAGAGAAAGAGAGAGAAAACCGATCGGAGCACGCGGATAAGCGCGAGTATATTTCTACTATTGTCGAGAATTCGAGGTACACACACACACACACACACACCCGGAAGAAAACAAAATGTTTGAAATTACGCTTACTAACTATAATACATTTATAAATAAAATATTGTTTTACAATTACATCACGTGTGAAAGATTTTGTGTGATACATCTCGTACATTCAGCATAAATACATCTTGCACATACGTTACAATGTTATAAAAATGAATTTTACATGAGAAAAAAGTAAAGCAAAAAAACAAAAATAACTTATGAAGAAGCTGGCACCGAAGTAAGCGAGACTGCACATCGGGTTGCGATGTGTCAGGCAGAAGTAATCAACGGATGAACACTCTATATTCCGGATAACGTTCTAAATTTAGAATTACGGTTCTTCCCTTAAACAGATAATACGTAAATCATTGTGTCGCATGAGAGTTTTAAGTATTAATTGTATCATCGCATCATTAATTTGTACAACATCGCACGATAAAATGTAACACGTCGAACGACAAATGTGTCAAATTGATTTAAAGAACACACGTCGCGATAACGCTTGTGAAGCATCACGTTGTGATTTGCGGTTGCTTAATCGTCTTAGCGGCTTTTCATTAGCAGATTTAGAATCGGTAGCATCGAGGAGCCGGGCTTACAACGTGTGAATCGCATGTTTCGCATAGCACTGTGCGCAATTCGTTTTTTTTTTTTTTTTACACAGAATCAGAGTGACGTTTTTTATCCCTAAAATAAACGGTGCAATTGAAGGTTTCTTTTTTTTTTTTTTGAAGCAAGCTGATCCGAAGGACGGAGAGAGAGACATAGGTGCATTATAATATTATTACCTGATCACTCGCTGCGTGCTGACACCTGCGGGCCCGTGCGGAAAGCGTCGGCGGTTATTCCTTGAATTTCCACTCTTGGCGACACATCGGGCAGATGTGACTCGTTTGCTGCGAGTGCAGCCACTTCATAATGCAATGTATGTGGAAACAGTGTGAGCACTGCCCCCACACTGAAAAACGACATCGGTCGGCACGTTAAATTAATTTTGTTGGCGTTGGCGTTGACGGGGAAAAAAACCAGCGGATGAGAACGCATGGGGGACGCGCACCTGGCGGAGGGTAGCGATGGATGGACAGACGGACGGATGTATGAACGTGCGTTTGCCGCGGGGGTACGCACATCGATACAAAGGGGACGCACGCAGAGCAAGGGTGAGGTAGGCGGCCACGGAGCGCCTGCCAACCACGTTTATCTGCCGGCAGCCGGCACACGTCGATCGATATCGCGCGCCGTCGCGACGCGCGTCACCGCCGTGGCGGCATTTTACAATTCTCGCGAGGGATTCTCCGTTCTCCTCTCCATCCGTGGATTTTTTTCCCACATTTGCGCGATATAATCAAGCCTTCGTACAACATCAAGTGTGTGTGTCTTGCGAGACTACAAAAATTAATTTGTTTCACAAATACATTTCTTCGACCAAACAGCTTTAAGATGTAAAATGTTAGAAAAAATATGTAGCAAAGTATAAACAATATACAACACTTGCCCTTGCGCGTTCGATTGATTTCATTTTATAGCGGCGGGCCATCCCTTGCGTTGTTTAATGACAATAAATAAATAAAAACCCGTACCTAGCGGACAGTCGTCTCCGGGAACTTTGCAATCCGGACAGCTAGCGTCGAACGGCATTCTGCATATGCCGCAATTATCATCATTGGCTATCCACCGCCAGGTGGCGACTCCTGTCCAATCTGAGGAAGAGAAGAAACACGCGACGTTAGCCACACGACGAAACATTTCATGGTCGACGACAAATACGGCGAATACGCGCACTATAGCCGCAACATAACCATGTTTTATATGACATTACAATTATTCGACACATTGCATGATTGCGATTGAAGTAAGTAAAAAGTAAGTAGCGTTGTAACAATAAAGATCTCTCGAACTACTTACTTTTAATTGTTACTTTCATTCTGCGATTGAAGAACGATGTTGCTTTGAGGATACGCAGACGTGACGACGCGATAGATCGCGCTGATTGCTCCGACTTCTCTCCTTCTTGCTGTCTTTGTTAATAAACGCGAAATAGTTGAGAAAATAGCTCATTGAGACGATACGTTCTTGTCGAAAAAGACACAAGCATGTCCCTGACGATGCCGAACAGAAGAGCACGAAATAACTAACAGAGATCTGCGCCATCTTGACATTTCGAACATGTGTATGTTACGTGCGATAAGTTCACTCGACGAAAGAGACATTTTTTCCCGATAAAGTCCCGATTTTAATGTCGAATTATCGTTTCTCGTATCACACGCCATTGCCAATGAGACATACGTTCTGGTAAATTTTTCTTATAGATCTGCTATATATATTTTTTTTATGCAAGTAAGCTAATAGCAGTAGCAGTTTTGCTGAACTTGAATCTAAGCAAATATAAAAGACGTAAAAACTTTGCGACACAAAAAAGCAAATGAGAAAAAAACGTTGAATGTATTACGCGCGGTGCGCGTAATACGGAAATAGAATACTTTTTGCTGGACTTATATAAAAAATTAAGAGCGCAGTTACCGGTTTTTTTTTCTATTTCAAACGTTTTAAACCGAAATTTGTTTTTTTTTCTACGTTGCAGCGAAAATAATTGACGCATCTCGAAAGCAGAACGCGTGTGCGACGCAGTAAATCTATCTCCCGTTACGTGTCCATTATTTTCGAAAAAAAAAGAGGAAAAAAAGGAAGAAGAGAAGAAAGAGAGAGAGAGAAGACACAGGATTATGTGATCGGGCTTCGTGCGCCCTTCCGTTGCGTCTTATTGCGTCGGAAAGAAAAAAAATCGCACACATCGGAACACATCACCTGCGTTTCTATCCCTGACCGTGGCGTGGCGCGAAACGCGACCGCGGCGGTCGGATGGAAACGGTCCTTCTAGAAGCGCGGAGAAGCGCGAAGGAGCGCGACGCCGCTGGACGGCATAATATAGCAGCAGTGCAGCGAGAAAGTTAGCAGCAGGGAGAAGCGGTCGTCGTGCCGCGGCTTTTGTCGTGCGGAGATGTGAGTGGACCCGGAACGGCGTTCGCTAAACCACAAAACGGAATAGCGCGCGCGCGTGTTGCCCGACGAGTCGGCAGGCCCGACGTGGCCGTCCGTTGCGTATTCGCGCTCGGTTTCTGTCAAGAGTCGTTCGCCGAAACCGCACGGCGGTAAGTATGGCAGACTTAGTTCGAGCGTCATAAATCGCGGCGGCAGCTGCACTCGTCGCCGTTGTCGTGTGCGCACGGTGGCGCACGGTGGTGCTTGTCCAACCTTTTTCCAGGTTCGGCGGGCTTCTTTTATCACGACATGGCGGGCTTTCGTGACAGGGACAGGGCCCTATTCCCCATTCAAAGTATATCCGCGATCGTGCAGATTTTCAAGAACCAACTGGAGAACAACGCGGAACCGGACCTCGCGCTCCTCTCAATTCTCGCCGGTGCCGTCGAGAACTCGCTCACGTGTAATCACGGCTTCACCCCGCCGGAGAACGCCGTTTACGACGAGCCGAAGCTACCGGCAGTCGAGTACCATATCGCGGAAGCGCTTTACACCAAATTTCACGCGGTCATCAAAGGCGCCGTCGATCTCACCGTCTATGATACCAAGTACGCCACTCGTGACCTGGTGAAGAAGGTGTCGGACGTGATATGGAACTCGCTCACCAGCAGCTACTACAAGGATCGCGCGCACCTGCAGACTCTCTACAGTTACCTGACAGCGAACAAGCTGGATTGCTACGGGGTTGCTTTTGCCGTGGTAGCTGGATGTCAAGTGTTGGGATTCAAGGATGTGCATCTTGTCATGTCGGAGGATCACGCATGGGTCGTGTACGGTGAGGACGGGACGGAGACAGCTGAAGTTACATGGCACGGTATGTGTTCTGCAGAATCTTATATACAAGATGCTTCTTTATTAGAGATCTCAGTCTCTTTTTGATGTTAAACGAAAACATACACAACTGTAATTTCTTCACGCAATTTCTTCAGGTAAGGGAAATGGTGACAAGCGAGGACAATCGGTTGAATCCGGTATTGCATCTCGATCTTGGTTGTATCTGAATGGTCAAGCGATGGTATGCACTCGTGCTTTGGAAGTGGCTACCATAGTGTCTGCCATAAATCCTAGTCTGAACCAGAACACCGATGCCGCTGAAGTAGCAATGCTTCAGCAAGAATTATTGTGGCTGCTGTATGACTTGGGCCATCTCGCCAGGTATCCCATGGCGCTAGGTAACCTGGCTGAGTTAGAAGAGGCTGCACCTACACCTGGAAGACCGCCGCCTATAGATATCTTTCGGGTTCGTTTTTTTTTTGAAATATAATGTAGCAATATATTTTGTTTGGCATTCTTATTTATTCTCAAATCATTTTTAAATATAATATATATGTGTGTGTAGGAAGCCGTAAGGTCGGCTAGGAGATATTACGGTAACGCGCATGTCTATCCTTATACTTATTTGGGAGGATATCTGTATCGGCACGGATTGCATGTTGACGCGTTTGCCTCGTGGGCCGATGCCGCCGATGTTTTGCGAAAGTAAGTATGTGACTCATATAATTTTGTTTTCAAGTTTGTTTTTTTTTTTTACATTTGCTTTTTCCAACTTGAGATGTGATTGCGAAACAAATCAGTGAAAATGTAAATATGTTAAGAAGCTTCATTGATATTCGTTTTGGTAACGATGAATAATGCAAATCGGTGTGTGACGTATAGATATGATTACTCACGGGATGACGGTGAGATATACAAAGAGCTACAAGAAATCGCCAACGAGCTGATACCGCACTCGGTGCGCGTCGACGAGCGCCTGTTGCGGCAACCACGAAGCTTCGCGTACCTGTTGAGATTCTACGACGGTATCTGTCAGTGGGAGGAAGGCGCGAACACTCCCGTACTGCACATAGGCTGGGCCCAGCCCTTGGTCAATACGATCTCGAAATTCGATGCCAGTATACGCGCGCAAGTTGTTATAGAATGTTACGAGACTGAAACTAAACAGAAGGAAGAGACTGAGATGAAGCGAGAAACAAGCCCCGAGGAAACGCTGAACAACAATAACAACAATTACTGCAAGACCAAGGAGAAGGGCAACGCGGCGCGAGATCTGATCAAGAGCCTGGAGTCCAAAGTGCCCGCCAACTCGGCGTCCACGCATCCGAGCATTCAGGCCCTGACAGCGGCTTGCAGTGAGAAGATACTTAATCGGGATTACCTGCTGCAGGGCGGCGGTGAACCGTTCGTCGCGCCATCCGACGACGCCCTACCTCCGGCACCTTCCACTTCCCAGGAGACCGTCGAGCCCGAGATCGTGCCCGACACCAAGAACGAGAGATCGAGGATAACTTTGTACAGTCAGAAAATGAAGGGCCTCAAGGATCTGCTGCTGGCGGAGAAGCTCAACACTCAAGCGATCTCGCTGCAGCTCACTGCGCAAAGCCAGGTACAGATCGGAAAGAGGCCACGCGGCGGCGACGACGTGGGAGTTAGTCCCAATCAACGTCCCAAGAGAACACGCCGGGAATAATATAAGATTTTCGACCGACGTTTCGGTATAGTGAAGTATTGAAAGTGCCACACACCACTTCGCGGTATTAAAACTGTTTGCTCGGCAAGTCCGATGCGGATGCGATACGACCGGTCGATTACCCGGCGCGAGTATATGATTCGCGTGAAAGCAGTCATTAAAAAAGATTTACCGACCTCTCCTCACTCTCGGTGTTTCCCCGCTGGTGTAGCCGGGACGCGGATATGCCCTTTGGACTTCTCCAAAATTTCGACTCCCCAAAAGTGTCGTGATAAGAGTTTTCGTGCCGTTCTTGATTTGAATTTAAGCCCTCCACGGTGCTCCTCTCTCGTTTCGCAAAGACGTCGCCGCGAGTCCTTGCGAAACAAACGTTTTGCGTTACCGTCGGGGATATATTGCCGTTAGAGATATAATATAATACATATATAGAGTATAAAAGTAGATATGGAGATAAAAAAATTTTCGTAGAAAAGTACAAAAAAGAGTTTTCCCCTCTTTTAAGTTAATGAGTAGAAATCTCGTGCTCCTGTTACGTCTCGATTCGAGTATTTTATGCGTGTAAATAATATAATATATATATATATCTCTTGACTTCTTCCACAGTGCGTAAAAAGCTGTGACCTGCGTGGCATATGGGGGAAAAGAGTATATATATATATATATATATATAAAAAAAAAAAAAAAGAATCGAATATTGTGTACCTAATCTGTCTCTACAATCTTTTTTTCGAACACAGTTATTTATTCTACGAAATTGCATAATTTTTGCCTGACGACAGACATCGTCATGACGGTTTTTATTATCGTATCTTGTAATCTCTCTTGTTGCACTCTTATTTATTGAATCATGATCTTTTCTACACGAACTCTATATGATCTCTTATTTATTGAATCATGGTTTTTTCTACTTGAAATTATATGTCGCACTATATAATTGATATAATTACGATTGACAAGTTGCCGTTAATGTTTTTTTACAATTTTGTAGTTGATCAACTTCTGTTAGAATTATGCGCTACGCGTCTTTTGTCTACGATCTAGTAAGGAAAAGAAATACATTCCACTCCGCATGTGGTGCAAACTAATTAAGTTTTTTATCTTAAGGTATATATATTTAAGCGTAAAAAACAAAATTCTCGCTTATTTTTATAATTATTTATTTTTCAGAATAATTGTATAAGAGTCTATTCGTATATACACAAGACTTCTATTCTACTGTTTGCCGAAAAACGGAATGAGCGTTTTTTAGACGGTTCGTCATGTTTGATCCCTGAAATACACATCGATGATGTACTTGTCGCGAAAAAAAAAAACAAAAAAAAAACAAAACGCACGCGATTACAAGTCACATGTCGTCGTTTCAGATAGCAATCAAGCCATGCATAATTTTTATCTTCCTTCTCAGTGTATGTAGGCACGCATTCGACTTATCCCGATGACGAAAGTCTGCTTTTATTCGCGTGCTTTGGAAATTTATTTACTCGTCGTTCTCTCGAATCCTTTTTAACTGTCGTAAGAAAAAAAAAAAAAGAAAATCGCGGCGATCCTTTCCGGACGCATCTGTAATCATCATGTTCGGTTAATCGTCGATGCACGCGTAAAAAAATATAAACTATATATACAATCCATGCTTTTTCGACTGTTAATCGCTTTCAATCAGGTTGCGATACCTGTCTCTCTCTCTCTATAACATTTACACACAATTTATTTTTTATTTTTTATTTTTTATTTTTTTAAC
>QVNW01000505.1:0-46830 GCA_014825475.1 Pseudomyrmex flavicornis
AATTTATTTTGTTAAAGATGTAACAAATAGCGTTTAACAAATGAGAAGCTACGCAACGACTTCGTGCGTAAAATATTTGTACGTTACTTATTTGCTGACTCATTCAATATCCTATATCTCGAAAAACTTACCTTTCCAAAAAAAAAAAAGTAACTTGGCGCGAGGCACTACCGTGCCTTTTGATATTTTTTGTTACGCGTTACGGAGCGTGCGCGCGCTAATTTTATTCTATTTTTAACGAAGCGTTGCTTTACTTTCTACATTCCATGCTTTTATAATGTGCGCGCGTGTGTGTGTGCGTGCGTGTTTCCAGATATTTTATTCAAAGCTAAAAATTGGTTCGATAAAGGTTTAATATATACAACGCCTATCTCGGAATTAAAAGCCGCTCAGTACATATTTATACAGTAACGAAGAGCCTCTCGTCCACGTGTCGTTCCGACGATATCGATGTCGTAAAGTACGTATATACGATACCGAAAAAAAGGAGAAGAGAATCAATGAAAGGCTTTTTTGTCGGGCGCAGCGTAAAGCTGCCCCGCATTCAGATCCGCGCCGTGCGGATCGAAAGGGTCTCCCCCGAGAATTTCAGCCACTTAAATCGATACAGGTGCCTCGAACATTTTCAGCTGTTATCTGGCGCGATTGCATGACCCGTGGCTGTTAGCTGGTACGTATTCGTAAATATTTGACCATCGTTTCTTCGTTCCGACGTCCGTTTACGAGCACTTCGCGCCCCCGATTCGCAACGTCTCGAAGAGATCGATTTTATCGAATTTCGCCGAATCTCTCGCACGCTGGCGCCAAATCCGACCGACGAAAAATCTAATTGTCTTGACCGATTTGTACGTAGTTACGAAATACATAATTAGTGAGGAACACGAGATGTGTTTTATTGAAACTTCGATAAGTGACGAACTTTTGTGACACACGATAAAAAAAAGATTTCATAAAGTTATCGCGCGAGCGTCATAAAATTGTAATTCTATTTTAACCAGCCGTGATATTACGCGCGTTTAACTTTCTCGGATCGCGTCAAAATCGTCGCGTTATCGTAGATCGAGAACCGCGCAGACGAAAGGGAGATGCGATGTCGGAACGTACCTCTCCTCTTTTTCCGACGTTATTACTATTATTACTTATACACACCGGCGCGCATTTAATGGAATTCCGGTCTTTACGATCGCCCGAGGAAATCGTATCCCCGCGAGTCGCTTTACATCCGGCTGTAAACGCACATGGAATATGTCCGCGAACAAGTCGCGGTCTTTCTCCCGCGTGCCGGCGGGCAACGAGTGAGTTTTATGTGTATCCTTAATGACGCCGGTTTCCATTAACAAGTCATAATTGGCGCTTTTACCGATTGTTATCGCCGAGACCGGCGCGCCGTTCTTATCTCACGCACGAGCCACGCACGGGACTGCGAATCGATAACGACGCAAGAAAGAGCAGTGAAAATCCCCAGTCCGGATTCAGCGAAGTCGATTTAGCGCTTTTATTACGAGCAGTAAATAAATAATTAAGTTTCTTTTGCGCGTATGCAAATTGCATTGCGTTAATATATAGTGCGCGCGCGCGCGCAAATGACGATGCGTTGCGCTCCGCTTTACGATTCAGTCGCAAATTAACAGCGATCGATTAAAGGCGGTTCGCAATTAATATTTTTCAAAGATCGCGTAATATCTCTAAAGAGCGGTGCCACCGATGGCTTTATATGGAACATTTGATATTCACATGCAATGAAACGCGAGCTACCTGTTACAAAAAAACTGGAAGTTCGCTCGAGCTTAATTGTCGTCCCTGCGTAATTGTTATCACGGGCCGTGAACTATTGTAACGTTTTATTTATTTATTTGTAAGTGAAGTCAACGTTTTTGTTGCGCGTGGGTGTGGAGATCCGCCTGCGCGCGCGCGCAAATCGAAATAAACTTCTTTTCAAGAGATGCGATCTCTGTCTTTACCAGGTCGTAATCGTCTCTCGCAAGTGTCCACCACCTGTAGCGGCTGTATTTATCACAGCGACAGTCCGAACGCCTCCGCGTGGCGAGCCTGCGTTTTGCCGGTCGACACGTTCGTCCTCCACGCGCCGTCATCGAACGACGTCACATCCGCGCACGCGTTCGCGCAAGGAAGTAAATCTGAATGGCTAATTGCGGAGACAATGATGCGGAACTCGGCGGAGGCCGGAAGGAGACGGGGGAGATTCGTTTTCGACGACACGCGCGCACGCGGCGATCTCTTCCGCATCGCAATTGCGGCAAGCGGATCTTTCGCGACGACCGGACGACGGCCGTCGCGCGTAATAATTATAATAAACGAGGCGACTGACGCTAGTTCATTCGATCGATTGACCTTTCTTGATGCTCGAACAATTGTGAAAAGTTTACTTTTTTTTTGTAGAAGTTTGCGATTACTGACGTTGTATTTTAACAATAAAAGAGTTTTTTTTTTAATAAAAACCAAAAACAATGGAATTATGATTTATTAATTTCCTAACATTCTCCACGTTTTTCCACTTTTTTTTCGACTCAAAGGGAAACTCAAAAGGTTTCAGGATGTAAAAGCCCATTACCTTTCTGCACTTCCCGGGGGAGTTGCCCCGCAGGGAATGGCAAGAAAAAGCAGCAACGCGAAAGGCCGCAAGACGGCAAGAGCCATCCTCTCTAGTGACGGCTTAATAATTGCACACAGAGTTCAGGTGGCTCTGTACAAATCCGTTTTATAATACACGTCGGCCTGTAATTACTATCATCGTGCACCTTCGCGATGCTCCAGTTCTTTGGACGGCGAGGGTGGGAGATACGAACGACGGACAACCCGGATTCCCGCGACTCGGTCGGGGAACGTCAAAAAGCGCCAGCGCGAAAGGAAACCTGCAATCAGCGCGTCAAAAGGCAGAACTTTCACCCGTCGCGCACTCGCCGGCGTTGTTATTGCTGCGCTGCGGTTCTTGTTATTTACGTGCGCTCACAGACTTTATAAATTCGACGCGTTACAAGAAGAAATATTGATTCCCATTTGGAAAGTTATTGAATCCTTAATGAAGGAGTTATCATGCACACATATGCCAAGATGAAATCAATTTGTACATTACATTTCCAAGCACGTATTCTTGCACGTGCATATATATATATATATATATATGTTACGCACAGTTTGCATATATTACACACAAGTTACCAAAATTAAAAGTAAAGAAAATAATTGCGTAAATATTTGATTATTTCTCATTTTTATTTGTTCCGTTACTTATTGCTCAGTCACATGTAATATATTTTCTTTCAATTTCTCTCACGTAAAGTTTCCCACACGAAGATACGACGGACGTATATATTTTTTAGATGCGCGCAGATTTACTTAACGAGGTGCTTGAGAGTTGGTCTAAGCGTCGGTGTCGTGTTTCGTCTCTCAACTACTGCTACTCGCTAATAAATCACTAAAAGAGCCACGAATATCTATTCATAAGTTCATTACAAAAACTGTCGAGAGTCGTTCCATCACGACTGGAACACCGGTCAATGCCGCGCGCGGCATCGACGCTCTTTTCCTCCTCGTGCTTTTTAAATTCCCAGGAGCCGTAGCGTACGTAACAGACACGCGCGGCAGACGTCGGTTACGTCGCGCATATATGTATAAACGTGCGAGCGAGATGCAACGTACGGAGAGACGCACGTATGCATTTATGCATATGTCTGCGGTCTCTTTCTATGCATGGATGCAGATGCGGCACGCACAGCGTGCCGTACGTAATCCTTTCCCGCCGCAATGGTCGGAATTGTGAATTCAATTGCTTCTGAATTGAACGACACTGTCGGTGCCGTCTCGCAAGAGAGTCCGGTCCGTCGAATGCCGCTCAAGGCACGTACCGAGAGTCGTGAAAGGAAGCGCGCGGCGTAGGTGCATATCCGTCAAATAAACGCGCTCGTCGTCGATGGCGTCGCGCACAAAAGAGAACGTCAGCGACGACGCTTGGTGCAAGCCGCGCATAAAGACCCCAATGAGTAAGTGACGACGTGGTGAATGCCTCTGCGATCCTCTCGAGAGCGTTCGAGATCGTTCACCGAAGTGGATGCCGGCAGTTACAGAAAGTTTAAGTGCCAATCGGCGACGGGAAATTGCGCCGGGACGTTTATCGGTCAATGCGAGTCGATCTCGCGGTGAGGGATAAAATCATAAAAGTTTCATTGGCTAGCATCGCGCGTACGATGACACATGACGAATCGATTCGAATAATACAATTCGTAACAGATGATTTGTTTTCAATCAACTTCAAAAGTTCAATTGCATTAGAGAGAGAAGAAACATAAAGTTGGGACAAAAATACAAAATCCAAAAAAAAAAAAAATAGCGAAACAACCGATAATTGCTTCAACAGTTGCTGTTTGTTCGCATTTTTGTAATTTGCATTTGCCGATGATGAATGCAGAAGTAACTCACTCGAACGGGCAATCATCGGCCATAAGCCGAAACGTCCGGTTGCAAAACTCTCTCTAGCACATCCCCGCAGGCGTCTGCTTAAATCAATTTCATTCCCGTAATTTCGCCTCTTCTAGACCAACGCCAACAACTGGCGTCATTTGCTTCGTGATTGAGTGCGAAAAATTGCGACCGGATTATGCGCAAGTTGCCGACGACGAGCATGCGTGCGCGCGCGATCAGAGGAGTCCAGGAACGAACGGACGGACGTCGTCCGGGGAACGACCGTAAACCATTATTCCGCAGCGTCATGTGGACGGTGCGCGAGTCGCAAAAGAAGCTTCGAGAGGCTGAAGAGAGAATAATGGATTCGCGAGACTGGGGATAATGGTCGCGTAACGAGCTGCAGAATGAGCAGAAACGCGTAGCTTTTGCCGGGAGTCCGGGGGGTTTTTTCCCCGTAACTTTTCCACATCCGGCGGGATGGAGTTAATTGAAAAAAAAGCGAAACCTCCGCGAATTTACGATCGTGCTTCGTTCTCTCTCTCTCTCTCTTTCGCTTTCTCGCGACGCTTTCAAGCTTCCCGCGGAGCTCGTAACGCAAACTCCGTCAATCATGTTTTCTCGCTTATTCTCAGTTTTCCCAGGCGTTCTAAGAGGAAATTAATAGAATGAAAAATTGCGCTAAGTTGAGAGCAACCCACGCGAAAGTATTCGAGCTTTTTAGAGAGAAGAAAGAGAAAAAAAGAGATGCTGCGGCAATGTAGGCGACTCGTAAACCGACACTTTGATAGTCGATTCTCGTTCTTAAAGCTGGCGAGGCGTGTGCCGCCCACCGAGGACGAAAAGGGACATCCTTCAAAGAAACAGGCGGCAGGGTTTCTCACGTGTGTATAAAATGCGCTATGAAAAAATCACTCGGTATCATTCGCACTTGCGATTTTTGCCAATTTTTTTGTCCGCGAGAGGAGTAACACGTACAAGATTTCCCGTTATGTTAAAGAGAATGTAAAAAGAAAGTGATATTCTTTTAAATTGTTGATTTTGAGCGCGTGACGAAGACATTCTCTGTGCGTGAGATTCACTGCTTTCCGTCACTCCTTACAACGCGGAGAGGCGCCACGAAGATGTCTTTGAGCGAGCTGTCCTCTTGTCTTCCAGCCACTCCCATTTTCAGCTACCGAGTTACTGCCACTCCGTCAATCCGGTCTTCGAATGTCTACCTCGGAAAAGGCGCGACACTGAATGACTCCTCAGAACCAGTCTTATTAAAAACTCAGTCGACATTTTATATCGGAGTGACGTAAGTATATAAAAAAGAAACGTGTCAATCAGAACGTAAAAGAAGACTATGTGACTCTTTTCGCTGTGCATTTTTTTCTTTGTGTGTGTGTGTGTCTACACAAAAGAGCGCACTTATAAGAGATCAAAGAATTTATTTCCCTATTTCAAGCCACAATACTCTGCCCGATGAAAAATTCCTCTCATTTGAATAAGACAAATGAAGACATCCCGAAGACACAGCGCGTGAACGATGAAGCCGATAGAAGAGATTGTGGAGCGACGATCACCCACGGTGCGGCATCGAACCACACCGATTGATGGTTATCGTTACGAAGACAATGGCCGACATAGGCTTACTCTAACGATGACGCTTGACTTAGAGATCGAGGATTATCCTGGTAGCGTGACGACTAACAAGCGCGAGCCGGAGATGAGCTTGAGTTTGTCCGATGAAAACCGATCCCCCGGCTACTGCCCACGCACGTATACGAGGCGCGCGCATTTTTCGCTCGTTCGCTATTCGCGACCATAGGCAAATTGCTACTTTGTCATGCAAATTCGTCGCGGCGTCGTACGTTAAATTAAAAATTGTAAATTTTTTTCATAAGAGCCCTACATATATACACGTTTATATAGTTTTGTCGTTTGTATAGTTCTATCGTAATCTCGTAAAATTACGAAAGGTCAGGGGTGAACGCTCTCAGGCGTCGTTTGAGCGAACAAAGTGCACTTGTTGCACGTCGTGCGAAAAACGATGGACGAAACGAGGCTAAGAGGCGAGCGCCCTTTTAGAGAGACAATTCGTATTCACTGCATATATCGTGCCCGAGACCAGCTCGGGACGGGCTTGCAGCAAATGCTCGCGCGTTCTTCTGAACCCCGAAGCGCTCGCCATGCGTCGTTTTATAACACCTTTTCTCGGTGTAATTTTTACGACGTTGTGGCATTTTCGCGGCGTCGCGTTTTTGCTCGTTCCCGACTCCTCTCTCAAATGTCGCCTTCTGTGTGAATAATAATTTCGGAGTTTTCTCTCTCTTGTGTGTATACTCTCTTTGAGGAAGATTTTTTTTCTTAGCAAAACTGTATAGCGCACGTAAGGCGAGCGTTAAAAAATTTAGTGGTCCCTGATTACACAGTAAGGAGCTTTCCGCTTTAGGGATAATTCGCGATTTCTTTGGCTGGCTATGCTGCTTTAACGATCACGAGCCGGATAAAAGATTTATGAAGAAAGAGAGAGAGAGACAGAGAGAGAGAGAGAGAGAGAGAGAGAGAGAAGGAAACATTTCGTTTCAAAGTAGTGGTTACATAGCGCGTGACACAAAAACCATCATTTTTATTCTCTTACAAGTTACATTTGAATCGCAACTGTGAATGTATAACTAAGAATTAAAATTTAATTGAAGTGCAACGTATAAATATGCACGTATAACGTATTACAACATCTAGTATCGCGAGTAATCACCACCGAAGAGAGCCGAGTGCTCGGGGTGGCTGCGCAGCCTCACTGTTTTTATCAGCGCGTTTCCTCGCCATCTGCTGGAAGCTGGGGCAACCAGGAGATGTATTGAACAGGCTGGATGCGCGTGACGAGATGCGCGAATATCCGCGAATTCCCGTCAGCGGGGGACCGCAGTCCGTACAATAAAGAAAAAAGCACGTAGGCTAGAGCGAGAGGAGACGAGGTGGAGCCAGTAGGAGCGAAGAAGCACTCCGGCAAGAGAGGGACCGACGAGAGGAGTCCCTAATCCTCCCGGACGTCGAACAGGCGGACTCGATTAATAGTCGCTCGCGGAAGAAACAACGTCGTTCTCGGCCGCAGCTCGGGATGATTTCCGCGGTGCTCTGAGGGGGATATCTGGACCGGTAGCACTTCGATGGGCGATTGCGCGCACCTGAAGCTCACAGCACTGACTCTTCGCAGGTCTTCCAGTGAGATGGTCAGTTCGTTTAGACAAGCGGTCATGTAAACGTCCCAGTCGGTGCCGTCGTGTAACGTAACCGTCGTGTAGTCCAACTGCTGGTGTTATCTTCAGTGAACCTACACATACGATCCGAAAATCGTCTTCTCACTCAAAATGAGACCAAGCGCGATCGTTCTCTTGCTTTTGCTGTGCGCCCAGTTTCTCACTTCGGAGTCGAAGCTACGACAGCAAGCGGCCGTCGACGATGACGACGACGACGACGAGGATTGGGACGAGGACGACGAGGACGACGACGACGATGGCTATCCAAAACCCGAGATCGACGACGACAGTCGTATTTACAAGAATCCGCGAAACTCACCCTCCGCTGATTGCCCGAGGGACGAAGAAAGGGCAGAACTGATGGGCCAGAAGTGTTTGCGAAAGTGCTCGACCGACGTCGACTGCAAGAGCAAGAAGAAGAAATGCAAATGCGACGGAGCCTGCGGGAATTCGTGCATCAAGCCCGAGCGCGAATGTCCGACATTGAATGAAATCGAGCACGGCGTGATGACGATCACCGGAAGATTCTTTGGGGACAAGGCCCGTTACGCCTGCGACACTGATTACTTTATGGTCGGCATATCCGAGAGAAAGTGTCGCGGCGACGGTCACTGGTCCGGTACCACTCCGTCCTGCAAGAAAGACGCCAACTCCTTCTGCTCTCAACCGCCGAAGATTCAGAACGCGCATCATAACGCTCCGCCGGAACAGACGACCTTTGATCTTGACAGTACGGTGCAATATTTCTGCAATCACGGATACAACGCGACGGGCGCGAAGAAAGCGAAGTGTCTGATGACGTCTTCTGAAGAAAGCGTCGCCAATTGGTACGGACCGGACATCGTTTGCAAGCCGCAGTCCTGCGGACAACCACCGGGCATTCCCAACGGATGGCATTCTGGTGAGTTTCGATAATTACTATTTGCATTTATTACATTAATTAATAAGAAAAACTCAATTGCTGATTCTGCTTTTAAGGGGAATGTTACACGTATGATTGTCGCGTGACGTATCATTGCTCGGAAGAGTACGAACTAGTCGGCAAAGCCGAGAAACTGTGCCTGGCGGATGGCACATGGACTCCGAAGGAGTTACCGCAATGCGTTCAAGTAAGCAAACACGAGCCGTACATTTCTCCGGAGAATGCGAGAATGTGCTCTCTCAAACGTGCCTGCTATCTTGTGCAGGTCACGTCCGTGCAGTGTCCGAAGCCAGAAAATCCAGTCAACGGCAAGGCTGTCTACACCTCCTACGCGTACAATTCCATCGTATCGTATGAATGCAAGTACGGTTTCACCGTTGTAGGCGCGGCAACGAGACGTTGCGGCGCTGACAGAAAGTGGACTGGAAAGACGCCTACTTGCCAGGAAATCAATTGCGGTTCACCTGGCGTGTTGTATAACGGCTGGATCGAAAATACTGAAGATGGTGTGTTATTTAAAATTGAAATATATATGTATAAAAAAAAAAACATATTTAACAAGCAAACAAATACTGTGTGTTTAAATGTCTTTGTACAATTTTTGCAAAAATACAGGCACAGGTTTGGGCGCCAGCATCATCTTCCGTTGTATGGACCACATGAAGCTAGAAGGCAATACTTCGTCTATCTGCCTTCAGAACGGCAAATGGAGTTATCCTTTACCGCAGTGTTTAGCCCCGTGTGTCGTCCCGCAGATCGAGAACGGTCACGTCACCATTGCCAGTCACAGCAAGAACGGTAATCACATCAATAACGTCACGGTGGTGGAACACGGCGAAGGACTTCTGGTCAGCTGTATTCCGAATTACGAATTTGCCGCGAACAGCACCCCAGTGTTGTGCAACAACGGCACTTGGTCGATAGTGCCGAGTTGCACGCCGGCCCGGTGCAAGCAGATGCCGAAGATCCCGAAGAACGGAATGGTGATAGCGCCGAAAACCGATCACGGCATGAAGGCGATTTTCAAGTGCAAGGACGGCTACGAGCTGGTAGGCGGCGGTCCTTTGAACGCGTCCAAGTCCGTCGAGTGTCAATATGGCAATTGGATCGGCGACATACCGCACTGCATTCAGCTCTTCTGTCCGTTCCCGGGCTTGATCAATAACGGCAAGGTCTTCTTAGTAGGCAACATGGGAGTTTACGATTACAGACCGTACGTGAGGAAGATCGTCAACAACAAGCAGATTATGTACGATTGCGACAAGGGTTACGTTCTTGATGACGGACCGACCGGCGCGACCTGCATAAGCGGCTCGTGGAGACCGAAGGAATTGCCTAAGTGCATCCGCGGACAGCATCCTAGACTCAGATGGAGCAGGCGACGTAGATCAGTGGACGACAATATTTCTCTGAATTACAAGTAAGCACTTACGATAAGTAATAATTAAATATATTAAAATATAATTGAAGAATACACAGACTCTCTTGTAAAGAATAATTTTTATAATATTATACGTTTCATTTTTTAACGAAAGTTTCATACAAACATCGTCTTATACAAACATATTACAAGCATAAAAATAAGATACTAATGTTTCAGAAAATTCATCGAGTTCTTCCGCAAAGTAGGCAAGAAGCTTTTACATATAGAGATGAACAAAAATCGTGAGCATCCGAAACATAAAGCGGACGCGAAATTAGCTGCCAGCCATCAAAACAACACAAACGCGTCCGATTCGTCCGTTTGGAAGACGCACGCGAGTCACGGCAACAAATCCCGTTTGCGAGAAGAAAGAATGATCGACTTTCTCAAAATGGTGTACCGAAAACTGCAGCGCATGGACGCCAAGCAGCCGAACAACTCGAGCAACAGCACCATGCACGATCTGCTGAACGCGATGACCAAGAACTTTTTCCACGTGGACCTCGCCGAGTCGCGACGGAACGGCAACAGATCCCGCTCGGACTTCGAGATACGCAATCAAAGAGAGTTCATCAAGCTGAAGAGAGAATTCGAGCGAATTATGAGGTTCTACAACAAGTCTATACGCTGGAATGAGAAGCAGAATCGGAAGGACGCGAAACGGAAGGGCATATCGTACGCGGAGAAGCGCAAGGACAAGAAGAAGCACAGAAAAAATTACTACAAGGGCTTTTACGAATTTGTCAACAGCTACGTGACCGAGAAGCTGTCGATGTTAGAGGCACGCAACGCGACCGAGGAATTGATCAAGAAGATGAACATCGACAAGTTCACCGTGAGAAACGGCACGACTTTCACGGTCGGTGAAATGTACGCGTTTTTCAAACATATCATAGAGAATAGATTGAACTCGACGGACGAGGATGTCACCGTCGCGTCCAGCACGACAACACCGGCGCCAACGAAAACGGTCGAGCCACACGATAATCAATCATCAACAATCCCGAGTAACGACGTTTCCGTGCTGGACAACGAGATCCCGGCGAAAGAGGGAGCGCCCAAGCATCGCAGCAAGCGGATACGAAACGCCTCGGAGGACGCGGGCGCTTCGCGTCCGACGAGGAAGCTTCTGTCCGTGACGGGCGATGAAAAGAATTCAAAGAAGTCGAGGCCTGTCGACGACGTCAAATCAAAGCAGTTCACTTTCGACGAGCTGCAAGCGCAACAGCAAAGCCGCTCGAAACGATTCCTGCCGCCTTCCGAGCTCGATAATCAAATAATCCTCAAAAACTTGTATCTCAACGCATACGAGGACGAGTATCGGGCGAACGTGAAGCGATCTATCGATCAGGCGAACCGCACGTCCGACTGGTTTCCCTCGAGAAGGCGCAAGGGAAATCTCAGCGCGTACGAGATCAAGTGAGGAAAATAATGTGTTGTGATATTAACGGAATTTACTAAGTTATTTACCGATATCAATCGATTTTAGGCGAGTATACACTACCATATACAATAGTTATAATCGTTGTCCCTCGTCGATGCGCACTGTAACGTGTATCGCGCTTTTTTGAAAAAAAAAAAAAAATAAATCTTTTCCATGCAATTGTTGCCTCTCTGTATGTCCACATTTTATATGTCCGCAGAAATCCTACCCATATTAACAAACAACTTATCAATAAAATTTAGATATATCCCACACGGATTACAATTTTTATTGAACGAACAATCGTCTGTCGTATCAAAAGGATTGTCACGTCACAAAAATACACACAATCATATATATCCGTCGAGAGGGCGAAGTTAATGAAAAATCAGATCGAGACCGTGTTACGCAAACGCCTTTATAAAATGATATTTGCGCGAACACCAATCCCGATTCTCGCAATTCTCCGACGTAATGAGACATTACGCCACCGAGCGCGCGTGAGATATCGCTTTAAAAATTCTCTCCAAACTATTTATTTCGCGCGCACCGGTTCTTCACAAAATTACTCGCGGCAAAGGTGCGGGCACGATCGTAAACATATTCGCAATTGCCGCGCGATATCTCACGATCGTGTTGTACCGTGACGGTGATTATGCCGTAACACGTTGAGGCAATTAAACCTCAAAAATAAATGGAGCCCGAAACGGGATCAAGGGGCGCGGTCGCCGAGGCGATCCGAGCGACTCGCGTAGCGCACGGTGGGTTTCGCCACCTGTCAATAACGACGGTGTCATTAATTACAGGCCAATTATATTTCGTGAATGCTCGCGAAACCGTGTTCGATGCTATCGGCATAACGCGCCGCGCTCGTTAACATATCCGTAAGCCGCGAGGAAGCCTTCTCGGAATCGCGTTAAATCGATTAATCGCGACAGCCCGGCACATTCGTCATGATAAGCAAATCGCTCGCCCGGGCGATACTCGCGCGTTGTTAGGTGTATATACACATACACACGCGTGGCGCGCTGTCAAAGTCGAGGGAGATTATATTCAAATTCGACTCGTCGCGCAATTAGAAGCAGAATTTGCGCGTCGAGGTGAGAGCACGCTCCTCGTCGCCGGGGTTTTCGCGCGAGTTATCGGCGCTGACTAATGACAGGTCTTTTAGAATATCGTCGCGATATTCTCTTCTACTCTAGTTTGCGGCACATAAATTACTCACGAGCTTGAGACATTTCGCGCGATAACGCGCAACATCGTGTCGTAATAAATTTTTGCCGACGAGACCCGAATGAATATTTGCCTAACGGCGCATTTGAATTTTAAATGTCAAATCGCATCTGCACGTCGGGAAAGCGTACAAGTGAGAAGACCTTGTCGGAAACCGAGCGCGAAAATCGATACACGGGGGGGCCATTGTTCTCTCAACGTCCGTAAATGGCGAACCATTAGAGCGCGCCTGCGCTTGACGAAAAGCAAGCGAGAGAAAGAATAAAAAGTGCACGCAGCACTAATTCACTTAGACCGGCGCGTTCCCGGGCATTATTCGAGCTCGTACCTCGATGATTACGCGGTCAGTTGACCGCGGTGCTAAATGCACTAAGTGCGAGGGAGAACGTGGTAAGTGGACGTCGACTAGTTTCGACTCGGCCCCCCCTCCAGACCATCTTACGTGCAAGCTTTTGCACACACACACAGACGCCTAGTCATTAGAACTCTCAACGGTATGCTAACGACGAATAATGGAAACCATGTGAACGATAAGAGATCGCGAAAACGAACGCGCGAGTTGTTAGAATGAGATCGTCTTCTCGAAAGAGAGAACTAAAGTTTTATAGCGAGATACTCGATTCATTCCGTGATATCGATACTCGTCGTTAATTGGCTCCTCTAGCTGAGTAAGAGAAGCGAACGAGGGAAGCGATGTTTAATTGCGATCGATAGCAATAATTTCGCGATATCTGAAAAAGTACAGAACAAGAGCTTGGAATGTTCTCATAGTTAAAGGCAACTGCTATTGATCACCTACTTCAGACACTTGGAAGACTTTCCGTTCTCGGAATCGGTTCTCGGGACAGTCTACCGACGACAGGGGGAGGGGAGATTTATGAATCGTCGTGTTGCAGTCGGCACTCGCAACAATACGAATGAAGTCGGGGGCTCGATGGGCGAATACGACCCGAGTAACCGAGCGATAATCTTGTTGAAAGAAGAGTTAAGCGGCGTCGGGCTTCCTGCCAATTCAACTTGCCAAGTGTCGCCTTAGGCGCAGTCAATGCCGCTGCGAAATTGCTCGATGGCTCGAGGCTCAATGAAACCTACCAGTATTTCACTCGAGGATTTAGAGGCCTAGATAACCGTGGATAGGCCGTAGAGCGCGCGCCATTGTGACCGTCGTGACCGTTTGTGAATGAAACTCCGTCGAGGCCTGATCGCACCGCGCACGAATAGATTATAAGAGAACTCGGGGAAAAGGATTTGCCGTGCCTTTCAATTATATACACCGGACGGACAATTGACCGGTAGGTCGGTCAGTTTTCCGCAGACGGCTTGCGTTTTCTAGAAACTTCTTGTGCCCCGCAGTTGTTACTTTGTAAAAGTTGCCTGTCCGCGCGGTCTAGTTCCAGAAATGTGAAATCGTTTGTTGGTTAGCTTCGGGGGTTTTGTTCCAACTCAACCTTTGTTCACTGTGCGAGAACACAAAGGGCCACGGTCTACTGTACGGAAAGTATAAAAGAAGTAATTTTTCAGTCTAAAAGAAAAACAAAAATATGGTTGGTAGTTTTACTCGCGAGTAAATTGTAACACACTGTGATTCGATTTCACGGAAATCACTTTGCACTTCGTCTTATTGGTCGTGTCAGCCACACGGTGAAAATCGATGTTAACACACCGACGTTACAGACACTAGCTCACGTAGTGAGGTAACGCAGTGGCAACGAGTAAACGCGCTAATAGAACCGTCAAGTAGCTTGTACATCACATTATAAGTGATTAGTCATAGGTCATAGAGACTTCCTGTTTCTGAATACATTGACGTAAATTACGCGGTGTATATTTCATACTCATCGCGAGAGTAATAACGCATTCGCGAATCTTTAAATTAATAATTAATCAACGTTCGAATTTTCTTACGTTCAAGCCTCTGCGAACGAGCCTTACAACATCGCTGTTGTATTTTTAATTTCGAACATGTTCGACGAGAGACGTTTTCTCGGGAATGCAAACTTGCGCGGAACGTTCGTGCGAATTTTTGTGACAAAGTGTTCTTTCTTATACCTTCAGGAATTTACGTACCTGTCCAGCGGATCGCGTTACGAAAAAATGTATTCTATTGAAGTGCGTCGAGGCCTGCAAATACCTTCGAAGCGGCTCTGCATAAGTCTTTCCCGGGTTTATCGTTGCCGCGGCTATTCGCATTACACGTTCCACCGAGCATCATTTGCGCTTTGAGCGGCGCGACGCATAGGAAATTAGCCAGCTGGCACGAGCAAAGCCCGAGATTATGACACTTTCCTTGGCGACGAGTCGTCGTGTGTATCGACGACATCGTCAGGAGACATCTGGCGACCCGCCCTCTCTCTCTCTCTCTCTCTCTCTTTCTCTCTCATCATCGGCTCGACTCTTACCTTCCAAAGGAAAGGATTTATCCCGCTTCGCACGCTCGCTAGGTGGTCGCTTCTTTGCCACTTAGCGGCGTGTTCTTCTTCTTTCCGAACGCTTGTTGGCCGCGCGCCGCTCTATAATCAACCACGCGTCTTGTTCATTAGCACGTCTTTTCGGTCGGTCGCGGATTTCAATGAAGCCGGGACGCGCGAGAACGACGCCGCGTCGCACGCGAATCGCATTCGTAATCACCGCCGGGTCGGGCGGTGGTAAACGCTTTTTGCCGCGGGCTGTGTTAAGCAGGTGCCGCCGCGACCGTAATCGCGCGCGATCACACACAGTCACAGGCTCGAGGATCGCGTCGACCAAATTAAATCCGACGAAGCGGCGGCTCGCTCGAAATGAACGAAAAACATTGCCGCCGAATGTGTTTCTCGTGAGGACGGATGATTAATGGATTGGTAATTGGTACCAGCCGCGCGACAATAATTCGCGAGAATACTAATTCCAAAAATGACAAAGTGACAAAAGTAACAGCTTCTCGTAAGTTACGTTTTTACCGAAAAGTTAATGTCTCTTCCGTTTTGGAGGATTTAATAATAAAATTATTCTTGTCGTCGGCGATCTGCTGAGTTCCGCCGCGTCAGGATCGGACGCGCGCGGACAGACCGCTTTTATGGCAAACCAATTAAAAGAGACGTTCGAAGACAGCCGTCGTTGCACGACGTCGAACTGGATCCGCGTGAGCAATAAATGGAAAGAAAGCGGCGGATAATAATATCGAAAATATTTCGTTTCTGTCTTCTGGCGCAGATTTATCGAAGCGCCGCCAAATATGGTTTTCGCACCTTGCTACGTCGATAATGCGCTAAGTGTAATATGCTTGTCCCATAAACTGCAAATTTCGCGCTTACCCGTCCGTTTAAGGTAACGCGCTTACGAGCTGATTACATGCTGGTTAATTTCAATAACGATCGTGCCACATCCGATCCGAACAGATTTTTCGACCCGTTCGAACAACGTCGACGTAACGCGCGACGAAAGAAGAAAACAAACGCTTCTCGCATTACTTCCGTGTTTTATTTTATATTTTATATTTTTTTTTTTTGGAGATCACTGCCGGCTATTAACTACATCGAAAAGCCTCATATTTTGTTGCGATGTAAGTAATTAAACATTTTCACTTCGGCGCGCTTTCTCATTAAGCGTCTCGAAACTCACGTGAATAAACCTTCGGTTTATTATTCCAGGCTGCCGTCCGGCAGATATCGAACATCGGTCGTAAAGTCGTCGTTGAAAGAACTTCGACCTACAAAAGCGACGCTCGTTAAAAAGATTCGCAAAAATAATTGACATTCTTTCTCGGCGATGGTAGCGCGCGCCATCACTGAGCATCGATCAAAGACGCATTGGGTACGTATATTGGGCGGTTAACCAAATAATGACTGCTCGCCGCGACGCATAAAAGTGCGCGGAATCGGCGTTGAGGATCGGCCGGGGAAAAAGACGCTCGCGCGAGTGACGGGCGAAAACGGAGTTAATCAAATGCACACACGCCACGTAGCGCGCACGGAAGCGAACGAGCGATCCGCTTTAATTGACACGTACATATACGTCCCAGCTTTCCCAGCGGCCGAAATTAAATCTCTTTGACCGACGAGAATCGCGTGTGTGAACACGTCGCCGCGTGCACGAGATTTAAAAAAGCATATATTCAAGATTTTGGAATATTTATGAGGATCCCCGTGTTTTTGCTTTGCATTTTAATTCGTTTTTCTTCGTCTCTTTTAAATAAATTCGTCATTTCTACTTACTCGTTAATGTCTCATCCCCGATACTTCCACGTAACGAGGGAACTCGCCGGAGATTCCGGTTTCCGTTCAACCGGCTTATTTAATCGTATCACACAGACGGATTAACACCGTGCGGAGAGAGAGAGAGAGAGAGAGGTCATGATATGTGGCGGATAATCCCGCGTCTTCTGAAATAATGAGTTAGATCTGGATCTCCGGTTTTAATCCTTTCGCTCTCTCTTGGCGAGCGAATGAATCTTTTCTCGGGTGGATGGATTTCTCATGGGTCCATCCGTGGATCATGAGATTTAAAGACGAATTAAATCCTATCGCGCTCGCGCGCGAGGTCCGTTTCAATTCGAAACGCGTTTAACTCGCCGGGAACGAGCCTGGTCGGTGGTCTTCTCCGCGCTCTCGCGCGTATAAAGCGCCGCTCATTGTGAATCGCTCTCCTCGAATTTACTCTCTCTCTCTCGCTCCTCCGCTCCCGCGGTCTCTAAACGCGCGCACGGATCTTTTTTATAACCGGATTTACTGGCGCACAGGTGGTGCCGCGGCTAAGCGGGATGAAAAGGATGCGTCGGGACATTGTGTTGTGTACGTCTTGAGATTCAGATTGCTTCGAAATTGCGCTCCGCATATACGAACTTCCCGAGTGGACATCGGGCGTTGCGGTTGCCCGGCGATCGAGATTGGATCGCGTTCGGATCGAACTCATTTCGAGCGGCAATTTGCGAAAGAGGAGCGCGACGCTCAATTGGAAGGATTTAATAAAATAATAAACGATTTATTTTAGTACATTTTTATTTTTTTTTATGTTTCTTACAAATGTCACAACATAAATGACATTTATAAAGTATCGATAAAAATAAATGATTGTTGCAAAAAAAAAAAACTGGTTGATCGTAAAATATATTGCTCATCGACAACGAAGTTATTCATATATAAGCACGTCCGGCAGTGCCTTCTCAAAGTGTGTAGATTTCTCAGAAAGAAATCTTCCAAATGGAATATCGAGAAAAAACGAGATACATATCTGCGGCGGAACCTGCGGCTTTAATTCGAATTAGATTGGATCCAATTTATACCCAATTAACTGAGAAAGACGGTATCTTCTGGAAGGAAGAGATTGTTCCGCTTCTCGAACTCCCAAGTATTTATTTCGGATTCGAAGGGGTTTTATGAGAACGCCAGGTTCTCCATTGGTCACGCCTGAGTTTCGGAATCGGATCCACCCTCATTCGTTCGATAACCACTCATCTGATTTCGAGGAACCGGAACGGAGTTTCATTCCGAATCGAGGAGATGTCTCGATTTCTTTTCCGCGTAGATCGAAGAGATGGAAAATACTTCGAACGATATTACGAGTGTACAAGAAAGAAAGAGAGACCGATACCGGCTGCCGTGGAATTTCTAATTCGGAAACGAGCCGAGCCGACTCATTTTAATCAAAGGATGTAACGATGTCCTTGTGCCGGGCCGATTCGACGAAGAGACGCGATGAACCTTAACCTAAGCCAAGCCGGACGATCGGCAACGCACACTATTCCCCTCTGTCTTCCTCTCAACTCGCGGATGACTCCTCGCGTCGGTCTATCGCACGAAACAGGACTGAAAGAACGCGTTGTTTTAGACAGCGAATGCGGCCCGTCATTGCTGTCTCAACGCTCTTCATCAACGGATAATGATGAGTCTTGTACCTTGAGACAGCGCGGCGATGAATAGCTCGCTTATAAGATTTTGTGGTCGCGGGGAATTTTCGTTAATACGGTCCTTTTTACATGTGCGGCTGCTATAAATATATCGGAGGAAGTCGCAAGAGAAGTCGCTCTGCCCAGCAGGAAATGTTCGATAAGGTGTTCGTGGAGATAACCTCATCTTTCATTTATTCTGAAAATTATTATCTTTTCGTAAAAAAAAACAAAAAAAACAATTTATTAAACACAAAGAGAAGACATTAATAATAAAAATGATGTGTAAAAGTTAGTTTTTAACTAATTTCGTAAGTTACGAACGAAAAATTGAGTCACATCGGTATGTCGATGACTTATCTCCCTTCAATCGAAGGTCCATTCTTTGACATGATAATAGATCATCACGCACACATCGGTACGTGGACGTACGGAGTCACCGGTTTTCATTTTTACGACGTGACGCGGGATTCCAGCTGTCGGCGGGATGTTTATGAACGGTAGAGAAAATATATTTCTCTGACAAAAGTCCTCTGCGCGTAGTTCGTGCGCGGTGCTTGAAGATAAAGCCTTAAATTTTGTCGAATATACTTTTCGCCGGCCGGCTCGTAAAATCCCGCCGACGTGGCTACAAAGCGGCTGATGGTCCGCCGCCGTCGAAGGCGCTAATCGATACTCACGGATTTTTTCAGAGCACAAACGAAGGATTCGCTTACAACCTACGACCCGTTTTAGTGCGATATTACTGCAGGCGCGATTTAACAGCGATGCTACTAAAGTAGCGTTCGCCGTGGCACTGGCAAAGTAATGAGTGTGGAGTCGAATGACACGCATCATAAAGCACTAATTACGTAAAAAGCGCAAACGTGTTAGAGACGCAGGCACAGATATAAAAAGCGACAGGTGAAGTGCTTATCTTTAGTACGTCCGGTTTTGTTTTCTGTAGAAAATAAATCGTTCGGCGAAAAATTCTCGAAAACAACGTCTGCCACTTAACAAATAATTGACAAATCACACACGCAGTTTCGTAACTTCATCTCGTTAAAACTTGTTTCTCGTTAATTCAGTATAACATTTAAACGATCCACCTATTGAAGATTAAAACCAAACGATGACGAAATCTATTTATAAATGTCCGAGAATTACGAGAATTGTTTCCCCAATTCGCGCTTCTCTCTCTCTCTCTCTCTCTCTCTCAAAGAAGATCATCAAGTCTGTGGAATGTTTCTCGCATCAGCAGCTCGAGCCGGTGTTGTCCTTCCTGATGGGTCCGAGAGTCGTTCAAATTATAATTCCCCGATCCGGAGAGAAGGTCCGCGGAGGTGGGTTAGCGAGAACTCCTCTCCCATGAGAAGGAGGACAAAATAGTCGCTACTTGATGGCGACTTAAGGTGATTTTGAATGGTGCCTAACGACTTCGAGCCGCGTCATGGGGGCCCTGTATGCGACTGCCGCGCCAAATAATACGGAGTCACGCTGGGCAACGTGTCCCGATGTCACGACGGCGAACAGACTCCACGATGAAGATAATGTCCTCCCACACGGGCCGTCAGTTTGCTATTCCGTGCTTCTCTTAACCTCTCACCCCGCGCCCAGACGCATCTTTTTCTTAAATCTCGCGGCGTCCCGCATAATGAAGCGCGCCGGATCTTCGCGCGACGGAGAACTTTATTGCGAATTATAATGTCGTTTATTTTTATTTTTATTTTTTTTTTCTTTACCTTTCCATCTCCTTTCTTTTCGATCGCGGTATTCGACCTCTATACCTGCGTATCGCGCGATTCGAAACGTCACTAGCCGGACCTCCGACTAAAAAAAAAATCGCCAGTCCGCGCGTCCACGCCTTCTCTCGCGTGATAAATCGACTCCCGTACGTATATACACTCGCCTGCGTCCGGCGGGGGTCGGGAGAGAGGACGTTTCCATTAATTAAATCAACCCCCTCCGATAAGCGCTAACATTACTTAACTGACTTGCGTATCTTATTAACATTTGTGTGGCGAACGTTATCTCGACCGGACTTAAATCTGCGGTAACGCGTCTAACAGAGAGCCGATTTCCAGATGGATACCGCACGTGCATCGCGCGTTATGTGTTATTGTGCGTATTAATAAATCACACTTCATTCGTGAGAAATTGAGTCTCACCACCCGCTCGGTAAAAGCGGGTTAATGAATTTTGTTCAGACAGTTGTGAGTCGTTCTAATGGTTTGTCGTGAGTCATCAATAATCGCACACGTAGTTTTCGGAGTAATTTAACTTAAGTCGCGAAAAGTAACGCGATACGCGTTGAATCTAACGTCAACTGCAACACACGTTGCGTGATTCTCACAAAGATTGCCGCGCAAAATCATCAACATATTTCCATCATACTTTGTGTGTGTGTGTGTGTCTCGCAGCGGCGATTCAGTTGTTTTAGGATCGCGGAGCTCAGAGGTGCCTGACTGGCAAGAAAAGGGCCTGAAGGTGGACTCTTGGCGAGGATGGCTGCGAATGGCGAAGTTTGTTTTTATTGGTGCGAGAGGGGGATCTTCATCCGCGCGCGATTCCTTTGACGGATGGTCGCCCGCACTCTCTGTCCTCCCTTTCTTCCCTCCTCGCGGCAGAAAAATAATAGTGTCCCCGGGCATGAAGGCGAAGTCAAGGACTGCTTTAGTGTCGCAGCACGTTCAGCCCGACCGACGGGATCTGAGAAAATAATCGCGCTTTCTAGTATTTACGAGTGTCCTACGGAATATCCGTGTAGCGTTTTCCCGAATAAATCCCGCATGACGCGAGTCGGGCAGCAGCAGTTTATTTTTTGACGAGAAGTCAAGAGGGCTTGTGCTTGGTCTCCCAGCAACGTGGCTTTTTGTTCCTGGAGACCGACGATTTGTACGTACTCTCGGTAGCGTATCTTGCGAACATGTTACAGTATTTTTTTCTTTTGATTGTTTAAAATTATTTATAAAAGAATTATTTATAAGAATAGAATTTAATTGCTTTTTTTTTAGAATTTAATTCCTTGTTTTACCTATTGTCCTCTGAAACAATAATATTACATCTAAAATATTTTGTGTAAAAGAAAATAATATCTGCGCAATTCCTGTCAGCTGAACTTTCCCGCTGTATAGGTCAAAAGCGAGTTTTGCTTGACATCTAGTTTACACTCCAGGGTGGAAGAACACACATATTTTCTTTTATTGCAATTTACTTCTATTGAGCGACCACAGAAATGTTGCTAGATTGGCGAGTTCGCATGTCACACACAACGAGACAATTTGGAGACTTGTCCGCCATACGATGTCAAAGTGAATCACAATGAGTCCGGAGAGAGGAGGGAAAAATATATAAAAGGCAAATCTCTCGGGTCGCCGCAACAATAGAGTTGTCCACTGTTGGCCCAACTTAAGGATAACTGCATGAATCTAAAATGTCTATGAGTTGAACGTGTTCCCTTGTGCCTGAGATGTCTTCCTCGACCAACAACAATATAGCGACCTGATTTTTAAGATGTCTATGAAAAAAAATATGTCTATGAAATAACAATATATATTTCACCGTCATTCTAAAAAAAAATGTAAGAAAATAATTCATTGACGAGAAGTTTAAATCTGGACTTCTCCTCAAAAGGTGGCACAGCACTGCAATCTTTTGTGTTTCACCCACTTTCTCGGAAATGTTAGAAGTTGATTAAAAGATAAGTATTAGAACATAACGTTGCTGAGATAGACGACGCATAATTTCGTCTTTCTCTCTGGTTGGTGCGTGATATTCCAAGAAGTTGTTCGATTCGGTAGCGAAGCTCGCGAAGAAACGGATACACAATCGTCCTTAGACAATCGTCCGCTTTCCGCGGCGCGAACATCTGCCGGGGATGCGTCTGCGATACGGACTCGCGCGGAATTCCATAACTAGATAGGAGAAATAAGCAGGAGCTCTTACCGTGGGTAAGAGGTACAACGATCTATAGGAACAAAGAGGAGGCGCGCGCGTACGCGCGGCTCTGCCACCTGTCCCATCGTAGTCTAAGAATAGAGCAACGCAACAGCGCGAGAAGAGCGCGGCATCGTCGGCAAGATGCTGCATACTCGTCGGGTCATGCGCCGCGCTTCTATCTTCCTCCTTTTTCCCATCCTTTAAGCCCCCGGAGGCGAGTCGGCCCGCGTATCTCCTCTTCGTCGTTCAGCGTTTCCCCCGCGTTGCCGGACGGCTTTCTTCTGGGCGCGCCGCTAATGAGAGAAAAAATCAGAAAATAATTGCTACCACCTCGGCGTTGCTTCGCTCGACCTTCCGACAGACCGTCTTTGCCGCGCTAGCTATTATTCGTGATGCTGTTCTTCGTATATTCTCTCTGTCTCTCTCTCTCTCTCTCTTTCGTATAAAAATACTACAGTCGACTTTACATATTTTTTTTCAAGAAAAGGATAAAAGAAACTGTACACACAAAAGTACAAGTTATGTCGATCATACGAGACATCATTCGCTTAAATCCCTCTCACATCCGTTCCGAAAAATTCTGTGCTATTTTATTTATTTGTTTGTGTCTCACAAAAGTTTTAAAAAAGACATAACCTGGCGGCTGCTGAAAAGACATGTACGCATGGCCGACCATGATCCGCCGGTAGACCGACAACCTTTCGAATCCCTTCGGCGTCGAGGATTTGCAATTTTTACGAGCTATAATCTTAACGAATCGCTAATCCCGTGGAATGACGACTATTTTTCAAAGTTTTCTCTTTTGTTTTGTTTTTTTTTTATTCTTATTCTCCGCGCTATCCTTCCACCGCCACGTAGCACACGGGGATCTTAGTCGCGAATTCGGCATCGTATATTCCTTATGGCCCTGTATATATTCGGTGGACGACCGGTATTTAAGTCTTTGTAATCCGGCGAAGTTTTGCGGGGGAGCCGAGCGGTGAGTCATGGCAGGTGCTGGCTGAAGAATGAAGAGAAGACGAGGCGAGGACCGCGTTCCTCGCTTCCAGCGAGCGCGTCTCTCCCTTCTTCTTCTGCCGGGCTTTTTAACCGTTTAATGTTCCGATATGAGCATCGCGACAAACGGAACCTCTTCCGTTATTTATCGTCAATATTATATTCGACGGATAACTAACTACTCTTCTCTCGCATCTAACACCGTCGTGACTGCACGTATATAACGACGATACAATTAATCATCTCGAGTTTTTATTTATCAAACAAAATTCTCTCATTACTCACCGAATACCGTTTCGAGAGTGTCGAGTGTTGTAAAAAAAATATCATTTTATTTTTGCCGTCGAAATTTTCCCACCGTTCTGTTAGAACAATAACAGGCGTTCGCCAAACGAGAGAACAACAGAATGTCAAGCGATAACGAACAATCGACTTTAACGCGATCCTGCGGACTCACGATGACTCGGATGTCGCACTTGAGACTTTTCAATGCGCTCGAGTCCTTACACGCCTCGCCATCGCGATGTCCGTCTATGGGGCGAGTATATAAATTACGCTCTCGTGAGGCGAAGCCACGCCGTGACAGCAAACAAAATACTCGGTCCCGCGCTGGTTCCTAGATCTGCCGGTGATATCTTCACTAAACGAAGTGCCACCCAAGGTGTTAGTCAGTTCGAGATGGCACTGCCAGATAGACGACGTTATTCCCCGCCGCATTAGCCGTTTTACGGTCGAGAAGTGCACTCCGTGAAAAATGTACACGGGGGAGAGAGAGAGAGAGAGAGAGAGAAAGAAAGAAAGTTATGAAGCGCGCGATTCCGGCAAGTGGGTGACAACGACGTTCCGAGTGTCGTTGAGAGGAGGAGTTAAAAATCCTCTAGAGAAATTTAAAACCAGATGTGAGAAAACTCTACCACTAAAAAATGACGACTGTGATAATTTGCATTTCAAGTTGGCAACAAATTTATCGTCAAAAAATTTATATACACGTCGCAGTTATAAATTGTGTCAATTGTGTGACGAGGATCTGTGATCTGTGTATGTGGATTTGTTACGTCGTTTATCGCACGTGTACATCGATTATTGTCGTAAGCGTGCGACGTAATGGCTATCGTGTCCGGACACATGCGGGTGCATTTAGGATCGTGTGCACGCGTGACGTGAGTTAGATCGTTTTGATTTTGTATGCGCGCGTCGGCTTGAAATTACGATCGATCACAGACGTGTATAACGTCCGTCGTGTGCGAGCGCGGTTTCGACAATAGCTCGGTAACATCAGACGGAGAAAGGGTCTCTTAAAAGCGAACGCATCGCCAACATAGCGGTAGCCGCAATAAGAAACGGTGGGGAAACGTACTTTCAGGAGCAAGGAGGATGCTGGACACACAGGTGTGTTCTCTGACATGCTGCTCGTGCCGCAATCGTATGCACACGCCCCGTCGGGATTGTTCCGAGAACGGGAGAACGAAGAGTCTGAAGTGCACGTAGGAAAAAAGGAACAAGAGTGAAAGATGACGAGCGCCTGCATATATGAGATGAGGAGAAGATCAATACGACGCGACGCTTCGCGTCACGTGCACGGCAAAACTGTTTCGTTGCACTCGTATCCTTTTCTTCTCTATTTATCGTACATTTGTTGCAAAAAGTAGACAAAAAGAGAGAGAGAGAGAGAGAGAGAGAGAGAGAGAGGCGCGGAAAAAGTCACTAGTAGCTACCTTAGGAATGAATTGTTCATTTGCATAAAGTAGCGGTCGTGGATTTAAAATGTCAGACAAACGCGATATCCCGCGGACGCTCGCCGCGCGACCGATCGTGAGGTAAATTACGTCGGGTGCGCCGTTTCTGCGCTCGTGCCGTTTCGCAATCGCAATTGCGCGCTCGTGCCGCGCGGCTCTTCCGAGAAGAGGAACAAGCCAAGAGGCACGACGACTCGCGGACGAGGGAAACGCATAGAAGGGTATACATACGGAGAACGGGAGAGAAGTTACGGAGAGATATCCGTGAGCGCGGCAGCGCGTTATTCGCGCAGCGTCTCGCAGCGTATTCGATCGTGAGAGGCTCTCGATACTTCTCATCTTGCTTTACGGCAGAGCAGGCAGAAAGAGAGAGAGAAAGAGAGAGAGAGAAAGCCGCACACACCAAGCCTTGGTTGTCTTCGTGCCGCGGCGGAAGGAGGAGAGAAGTCTTCCCGGAGAACTTTACGGCGAGCGCGCATGGTGAATGCCGCGTGCCCGGCGCGAGGAAGATTCCTTAACCTTTAGCACGCGGCGGCGCGCCTTGCCTCCTCGATTACGATCGATCGAGAGACGCAACGCGGGAGAAGTGGAAGGTCTTGTTGCAAGATCGAGGTAACATTGTTCCTGCCGCGAAGGCTTATCGCGTCTCGACTACGACGTATAATGTACCGCCGAGTCTTTCTCTTTCTCTTTCTCTCTGTCTCGAGGCGAAACGTGTCTCGTTTTCTACAATTACGACTCGGTTATTTTTTTTTAATCCCGCTGATTATCTTTTAATGCTCGTTAATATCGTGGAACATTATCGAAATCAGCGGATTCCTCGTTCGTTGCGGTTGTGCGCGCGGTGAAATTAAGGAAAGCCAGTTCTACCAGTTCGCCAACTATTAATCTTGACGCAGCAGCGGCGCGGAGAAAAAGAACACACGCAATGGCCGGGCCTGATAAAAGGAATGCGCTTTGAGAAACTTACTCGGAGAGTCTTCCTCGAAGCGCTACCGAGCGCTAATGCGCCCCCGCGCCGCGCGTGCGCGCGCGCGCGCCTCGCAAAAAACGCTGAATTCTCCGGGACGGCGGGGCGGGGGAAATATAGAGCGAAAACGAGCGAACGCGAAGACGGGGCCTGCGGGGCCATAACCGGGGAACAATGAGGAGAATCGCTCGTGACAGCCTCCGGAGGAACACGCAAGCGTGATGTATGCTCGGTCAGAACCTCGGCAACGAGATGAAGTCTGATTGCACTCCCGCGCACTCTGCATGCCCATTACAACTACTGTTAAGCGGCAGCTGTTTCGATGCGCGGCTTAACTCGAGGACCGCACCTCGGCTGTACGAATGATGAACAGATAGAGAAGATATTTAAGAAGATTTATGAGCTCCCGGTAATACCCGGAGGCTCACACGAACCACGGCGGTGTCATCTTAGCATCGGCGCGGAAGCCAGAACCGAAACCGCGTGCTGTGTTGTTCCTCGGATTTTTGCGCCGATTCTTCTTAGTGTTTCACACATTCACACACACACGAATCGCACTGTCGACTGAGACTAATTGAACCCATTCGTTCGTAGTTTCTTTTTTTTTTTTCCTTTTTTTTTATCCGACTGTTTCACAAATAGATACGTATTCTATGTGATAAAGTTATCGTCGTATATTTATAACCGTGTCCGTGATCGCGAGCTAAAAGCTTGCTGCATTAAAGAAATATCAGCGCGTTATCAGCGACCCGAAATTCCTACGTGGAAAGAACTCGATCGAGCTTTATGGATCTTATCTCCGTCTGTCCGTCCGTCTGTCCGTTCGCCCTCGATGAAGCAAGTCGACTCGCGCGGGAATGTCTAGATGAAGCGTAATCTAAGCCACGCGAGGTCTCCGACGTTGCCCGCCTCTTATTATCTCGGCGAGGGGGACCTCGGCCGAGTGAGGCCTTAAATCAACGTCCCTTGCGACAATTAACTCGCTCGTGTGAGTGAATATAGGGGTGGGTATATACACATCTAGCACGTAGCGACCGAGTGAATCACGCGCTCCGCCACCTGCCGGAGCGTGACCTCTTAATGTGCGTGGCGAGAGAGACGCGAGGTCTCTCTTCTCTCATCGACACCGGCGCGGATACCGGCGAGAGGTCCCTAAAAAGGAGATCTCGCGTGGCTTTTTACACCAGCAAACACGTCAGATGAACGGTAAATCATCAACGTTTCGTTCGCACTGCGTAATTGCGTTACGCGTTGACTTGAACACAATTTCGGTTTTACATCATTGCCCGATCATTTCGGAGTTTGTTGCGAAATCACGTGAATCAGATTTGAATTACGCAATCATTTACGTTTCACAGATATAATGAAATGTGTTTAACGCAGGAATTATTAAGAAGATCTTCAGTTAATGTCCAGTCTACGCCAATGGTAGCGCGCTTCTACCTCTCGTCCCGAGAACTCTTTCTCTTCCTCTATCCGTCCGTTGTCTGTCGTTCAGTACTCCGGAGGAGGTAGAAGAAGCGAGATAATGGAGAGGAAAGGAGAGTACCCAACCCTTCCTTTTATAGTTCACTCTAAGGGTACTCCTCCTTCTCCTCCTCCTCCTTACTCATCGTCCACCCGAGTCCGAGTGTAATAGCTCCAACGTACACCCACCGAGCACACACGTGCACGTTTCTCGCGTAATGCCCGGACGTAGAGAGCTTGGACGTTGAGCGCCTACGAGAAAAGGGCATGGGAAAATGACTGGATAATCGACGTGCTGCCACAACGCGGCTGCCTTCGACGCGTCGCTCTCGAACGGGGTCGCGGGTTCGTCGCAATAAACTCACCGATGTTATTGCAGGTGCACGTATCGAAGGTGGCGCGTGCAAACCAGAGAAGGAAACTCGTCGAATCGTAACTCGTCACGCCGGGCGTGAATCAGACATTATTTTCTTATTATTTGCGCGCAGCATGAGCTCGGATCTCTATCGAGTCGCACGCTAGCTTTTGAGAAATCGTTCAAATATCCGCGTAATATTTTTTGTTAAAAATTTCCAACTATCACATCAGAGAATTTTCAGAAAATCTGGATTACTTTGAACCAACGTCATACGCGCGATCGCTTGTATTTCTCAAGGGACGGAGCTTAAGTAGACGAGAAAGATCGCTAAACCCTCATCTGTCATCGGTCGTCGGTCCGCCAATCACGAAGCCGCGCCGGCGGTTCCGTGAGTGCCATCGGCGTAATCATTTACTCTCCGCGTTGATTAATGGTAAATGCAGCGTGCATCTTGACGAGCTGAAACGCAACACCGGCCTCCGCGTAGTAGACGGGCGCTTTTTGTCTCCGTCTTCGAGGTCTGACAGACGGACGCGCGCGGCTCGCTCGACGCGACAAAGACGCGTAAGCGAGTTTATGCCTCGGCTTTGAGGCATTCTCGAGGTTCATTCAGAGAAGCGAGATCATAAGTCTTGCGGGACGCAAGCGACTCGATATTCAGCCCTACGACAACTACGAGGCTCGCGTGCGAGCTCCTTAATGGGAGTGAAGCGCGATAAATCGCTCGCTATTGTTTCCTGACCTAGCGAAGGCGAGTAAATTATTACGATAATTAATATCGTTCTCCGCGTCACACACGGAACAATGTTAATCCTTGAAACGCGAAAAGAACTGTCTATAGATATTGTGAAACGCTTGTAATTAAGTTCGGAGTCTACCGGCGACAAACGTCGAGCTTCGCGCGCGAAGAGAACAAGAGAGGGAACGAAATAAAAGAACATAATATCGAGAAAAGATTTACGTAATGACTCCGTGCGCGTATGACCGAATGCGTGTCAGCCTACGTGCATCCTACCTGGATCTTCGAGACGCCGCGGTTTTGGGCACCTGCTCGTGGGCCGTGACCTCTTATGCGCTCAACGAAAGAAGAAAGAGTGGGCCTCCCGAGTCTCGCGGGCACGGGAAGGGCGCGGGAAGAGATCAAGAGAAAGAGAGAGAGAGAGAGAGAGAGAGAGAAAGGAGAGACGAGCATCGTTCGCTGATTGACGAGCGCCGGAGTCACTGAGATGTGCCCGAGAGACAGAGCAATAAAGCACGTGCGCGCATAAACGCGAGAGAACGATCTCGGAGAACGAAACACCTGCCTGTTCCGTTCGTGGATGTGCTCAAAGAGAGCGGTCCTCGAGGGGGTCGTCGCAACCGTTGATACATATTCATTCTCGAGCGAAACAGATCGGCGGTGATGACGATTCGTACGCGATAATAGAGATTGATTAGGTCGTTCTGTTTCTCGCGAGCGCAACCGAGACGACGCGAGGTTATCGATCCCGACATTATCTCTCTCGCAAGAGTTTTCATCAAACTCTTTTCCGTTCCCCACGTGTGCTCTCTCAGCGATGACACGCGTTTCACGACAGCTAAAGTCGCGGCAACGAGAGAGGGAATAAAAAAAAAAAAAAAAAACGAGAGTCGGTCGTCGAGTTGTCCCGCGAGCATTTTTCGCGATTCATGCATCTCATTAAAAATCCGCCGCTTCGAGAAATGATTTCCGCTTACGTTCCTCGTTCGATAAAAACAACCTATAATCGATGTATCCAGGTTATATGGTGGAATAAATAAAGAACGAGTCGCGCCGCTAATGGCTCCCACGTACAATTATCTGTGCAAATGCGAACTTAATGAATGCAACCGGTGCGCCCGTACATTATATATAAATGCGACATCGGTTCGCGTGATTCTTGGCGTAACGAGTATGTATGGAAAGCGCCGATACTTGCACAGAAGATGAAAAACGAGAAGAATAACAAATTTACATATTTATTTATTTATTTTTATTGGCATGTCGCATATAACTATGAATAAATTTACATTTAATTTTTGTCGAATCTGCCGAAACTGTCTTATTAGATGTTTTCTGATATGTTTGCTGATAACGCGACGATGTGATCGCATCTCTGATCGCTTTTTAAACACGAGATCATCTGAATGAAACACAAAATCGAGTTCGTCGATGGCGAGATATTGGGACACGATTATTATTTTCGACCTAATTAGTTTTATGTGTGACGAACATTCTGTAGATGCGCATTGACAATCTCAAAGCCCGACATTAAATCGCGCTCGTGCCGTGATTGGGAGAAGAAAGGGAGGAAAGTCACGCAACGCGCGACGCAGGTGCTCGCGAAGATTCAGAAGAGAGAGGCACGCGCAACAAGATCCATAGCGCGTGCGCGTGAAAGTTGCTCGCCCGCCTTCTCAGGATCAGGTCGATCGCCCTCTCGATGCCACGCTCGATGGCAATCGGGGCACCGAGTAACGTGGACGTGCGAATGGACGCCGTTTAATTAGAATTAATGCGGTTGCCCGTCATTCGTGGGTATCATTCACCCGCGGGTATCACAGCCGTCTTGGGCAAACGAAAAAAAAAAGAAGAACATTTACCCAGATTGGCCAACGATCGGCTTTCTTTCACAAAGACCGGGAGAGATTAAGTTTCGGAGACAAAAAGCGGTTACATTTACTGCAACGGGGTTAATGCTAGAGGTAATTAAGAATCATATCATATAAAATGTAATTGTGCAAGTTTTTTACTTTAATAAGAGAAAGAATTAATAATTCAAATTATATTGACAGTTAAATTTTTGTGTTTCTCGCAAAGTCGTTTAGAAATAATATTATACATATATTGTGTACCTGTATTTTAATTTGTATATCGTACGATAATTGATTTCACATCAGATCGGAATTTCTAAAATCATTTTCATGTTCGAAAACCCAGGCTCCGGTATTAGTCGGTGATGTTTTGTTTTGCGATGCAGGTAGTAATTAATGACAGCATTTATTAAACGTCGCCGTGTTAATGATCCTTACTTGTCACGCACGAGAATGACGTATGAGATCGTGGACGATTACGTTCCGTTAAATTGAAATTCTGTCGGTCGGTTCTGTCCCGCGATGCCTTTCAAAGTGCGCGTCGCTGCGTCCAACGATTTATATTAACGGGCCGTTAATTAACGTCATCTCATTGAAACCGGTTCGCTTGTCGCCGTCATACAACGTTCGGCCGGCGTTCAAGATTTACATGTAATTACGTTAAAATATTGTGATTGAACGGAAACATTATGCGAATATCGATAATATGTAATCCGCTACACAGAAGTGAGCCAGAATTGAATCGATGCCTGATGAGAGGATATTTAATTACTCACGTATCGCATAAATATCGCAGTTATATACAAGAAAAAAATATCTTTACGTATGATTAATATCGATAAATTATCGAAAGATTGTAATCAAGTCGAAACTACACTTTACATTCTTAAAAATTTATATTTTAATCATTTTGATATCCAAAAATACAGGCATATATTGTTTTTCGGCACATGAATGCCAAAAAAAAAAAACACCTGTGGAGAATTTCGACACACAGGCGGCGAGGAAAACTACAGCAAATTAAAGTTTTTGCGCGAGCGATCGAAAGCGATGCTTTGATCACGCGGTCGAAGCGTTTTTCATCGACGAGTAGGTGCTCCCTTGTCGCTCGTTTCGGCGCATCATTTGTAAGTACGGTAATTTTACTTTTTGCGCTGCTCTCTTACGGTCGATACGACGGTAATCTCACGACGAAAAACCGACGGCCCGATTCAACCTCATCGCGTAATTTGAGTAAAGCTGACGAATGCGCGCGATTTTGTTCAGAAAATTTGCCGGCGATTTATGTCACGTTCGCCGTACCGGTTCGGTTCGCGATTCCCGCGCCGCATACAAAAAGTCCTTAATCAACCGTTCACCTTGCGTTCGCACCCCACCTGATGCGCAACGAAGAGTTTGCCAGTATATATCCCTAACATTTAGATCCGCATATAATACTCGCGTATCGCATTTTCATTATGGGAAATTACATGTTTCGATTTACCTACAACTTTTCGAGAATTATCAAAAGTTCAATTCGACTGCCTAAATCTTTAGAACAGAGAAGACCCGGGGTACCTCGGAGTCTAACCGGTTGCCTCTCGGCGGGCCCGAACTGATGCTTTACTCAATCGGAGAACCCATCAAAAGCAACATCTTGAAACGGCGTTCGAGCTAAGCTACGCTCCTCGCAACGCCAGACAGAGCAGGATAATTATTCTGTAATTGAAACACGTAGACGCACGTGCCGGCAAACAAGAAGCGACGCGCCATTTAGTTGTTATGCACGATGCGCGAATACACGTGGCTCCGTTTCTGGAGCCATTTCTCACGAACTCGCATAAGGAGGAACCCCTTAATGAGGTCGAACAAGAACCTTTTCTCCTTACAAAGAGATCAAGAGAGACACTGTGGTGGAAAGAAACAGGATTAGTCGGCGGCTCGAGCTTTACTTGTACAAAACAAAAAAAAACAAAATAAAAAAAGACAAAATCTTGCCGCTGCGAAACAAACATGTAGCGACGTTTTTACGAACAATGACGCGAGAGATACAATAAATTAATGCGTATTTGGTAAGGGATAATTAATCGAATTTCGGAATCGTGTGTCCAATGATTACGAGCGTTGCGATAAATTTGAGAGACCGCTCGCTCCTCTGACTGAGTAATTTCGAAATTCCGCGAACGTCAAATCGTCGCACACTGAAACGGAATGTCGCCGCCATGTCAGACATCTGCCGCGGCAATTGGCGTGTCACACCATAAATGCCAAGGTGGAGCATCGCGCCCGGGCAAGAAAGAAAAGTGCGTCCTACGTTTCGCCGCGGTTACACTCACGAGTCGGACTTTGTGCGTTAAATGGGCGTGCGATCGTTTTCGTCGTGCCTCGAAATCTCTCTCTCCAGGAATTCTCTCCATCGGCGCGTTCACGCGCATGTCCGTTTCGCGCGCATTGCTTTAAATGCTATATACACCTACTCGTCGTCGTTTTTTCGCTCTACCGACTTAATTGCTTTATTCTTCTTCCACGCGGCTACCATGTTCGCGCTGTAAAATCCTGCTATAAGCTTAATGCGCGTTTTCACTTCTTTCGCAATAAAAGCGTGGAATTATAGGTCGCTTAAATTACCGTCGTTTCTCGCATACGAAGCGAGATAAGTGAAATGCAATCAAAATTATTTATGCCGCTTGCCGCCTGTTTTAATGCGACTCGCGTAAGAAGGGAAATAACGCGCGTCCGTTAAGCGAAGAATGAATTCTGAGGTTTATAAGAGCACGTAGGGGAATTTGCCATTATGTTAAGCACGTTTCGAAGGTAGAGAGACCTCGAGGGCATAGGGCAGCGCGATACCCCGCGGCGTGCCGCAAATAAATTTTGCAAGCCCATAAATAATTAATAGATTCGTTACGTGGGCGTGTGTAAATCATCGACCGACATGCGAGATTCGCTCACCTCGGCTTCAGGTTCGCCGTCCCGCTGAGCTCGCCGGGAACAAATCATCGAATTTCGGCAGTAAAAGCTCGCTTTTTGAGAGGGTCGAATATAAAAAAGGAGCAAAACGATTTTTTAAATGCATCGACTGAGTTCCTTAAATATTCCAGAAAGGAAAATGCTATTTTTAAAGAAGAATCAAAAGTGATGCTATTTTATTAATTTGTATCTTTTGTAAATAGTGACTGTGATTTAGTATAAATTAATATAAAGATCATATAAAAACAGATAAAAAATAGATTTCTCTAATTGTGTGTATTATATTATATTTAAATAACAAAATATGACTGTGTCTCTTTTGTGTGTAAAAAATAGCCTGTTATTGACGAACGTTTAAAGAATTTTTCTCTCATAAAATAAAGAGTCGTGTGGAGTCTACAAGAGAGCGTCTTCTTTTCTTAAAGAAGAAGCAGGTGCATCTATCTCTGCGGGGGCACATAATTTGCTTTCGATCCACCGTACGTTCGCAGGTCAGAATTTTTCGCGGTGAAATAGTGGCATAATAGAAGTCTCGAGGGTTCTTTCTCCCTCTCCGTTCGGAGCCATGGTTTTCAAATACTAGAGATCTATCATTATCTGGCGCGAACCGGAAGCTCGCTGCCGAAGGGGCCAATCCTGGAGGGATTCTCTATTCGAGATTCAAGAAGAATTGTTGCGGTGACTTCCAACTTCCCAAGGACTTGGGCAGGATCAATAGGATAGAGCTCAGAAACGGCGGAAGCCTCGAGATAAGGATGTTACGTTCGATGTGTGGTTCGAAAGATGTAATGAGCAAATTAGCGCGGTTGGTGGCATCAAAAGAATCAGTTCAGTCAATTCTCCGCTCAACAGTTTCTCTTTCTTTCGTTTCTTTGTGCCATTTGGTTGATTATCTCCCCTCTCAAATGTCGTCAAAGATGTAAAACACTTAGGAACAACTCGATAAATTTAAGTCTTTCTATGTCTACAATTTTATAAAACGTTGCTTCGTATCTGTCAGAAATTTGTCTGCTTTTTTCTTGTTTTTTTATGATCAATTTTCTTTTTGATAAGATTCCTTTTATTAGAAATTTCTCTATATCATTTATAATAGACCTTTACATTCCGAATTCACAGTCAAAAAAAAAAAAAAAAAAACACTATCCTATCGGTTACACCTTCCGTGTGGATCACGACATCTGCACAACGAGGGAAAAGTCAAATTTCCTGCGGCTTTCTATGTCGGCAAAGTTGAAAGTCCATTTCGCAAATTGGCACCACACCTCTTTGCTATCCTTGCTCCTACGACGACTTCACGCCCGATTCCGTTAATTATTTTTAGCTCGCGAACACCTTTTACTTTGAGATTTCATGGAGACATATGGCGTCCGAGTCACGTCAGTCCAGTCATTCCGGCTAATCTGCTCGGAACTTTGTCAGAACTCCACCCCTTTATCGAAAAAGAACGCGGATTCGGCGTCCTGGAGCCTTCGACGGATTCGTCACGCGTTGTAGCCGCTAATTATCAGCGAGTAGCACTTTTTGTGCTCGTTTTCTTCGCTGGAGCCACGTTAATGAGAGGCCACGGTCAACTGGAAATAAACAAATTGGAGAAAGGCGCCTTCTAATCGTTGTGTCTAACGGCGAGCTGCCACTCGTAGGCGACGACCGAACGCCTTCGGGGAAGGCGTGTGCTACGGGTGATTAGTTTTTCAAGGTGCTGCGGTAATTACGGTTTTCCGCGTTGCTACTGAACCGTACGATTTTCTTAACCTTACGCAATGAATGACATAAAACACGTGTTTCTTGTTACATAGATCGGTAATTAAAATTTGATTTTCAAAAACATTTGTTACATATAAAATATATTTTTTTACTCTGTTTTACTGTCAAAACGACGTTTATTGTAAGCATTTGTAACAATATTTTACGGGACAAAGCTCTTGAATGTCAGTTTCCAAGTGCTCTTTTCTGGCAAATTCAATAGAGTCCGAGATCGGACGAAAGTGATCAGGTTCTGGCGAGAATTCGAATGGAAGCTGGCGAACGCTCGAAAGGATACGAACGGTCGTTAAAACGATAGACCTATCTCCAAGCCGGACTACTTTTCGCCATTGTCCTGCCGACCAACGGACGCGGCGCACTCGGGAGAAGAAATTCTGAGAGAGTGCGCGAATTAGAGCAAATCCTTTCTACGAATGTCCGTTCTAATTCGGCACGAGAAGACCGCAATGACGCCCAGCGGGGAGCCATTCACTAGCGGCGGTGCAAAGAAACGGGTTCGAAATGAGCTTCGGAGATTATCTGGCTCGTCGCTAGTCGGGCATCAAAAATGAACGCAGCCGGCCGTATTTTGTCAGTGCGACAATACTTCTGTCACAATATGCGTGCGCGTGTCACGCCGTCGATCGACTCTGTCTTTCCGCGCTTTGTGCCACTTTGACGCACTCATTATTTTTATTTCTGCAAAATTAATGCGTTTCTTTTTCCGCAGTAATAATAATATATAAATGCTATAAAATTCGAATTAAAAACTTCGTCGAAACAAAAAAAATACTGAGCGAAATACTGAATATTTATACACCGGAGATACAAAATCATTATTACCGCATTCATTTCGGAATTCCGCACAGTCAATCGAACCGCAAGATCGTCATAGTTCTATGAAATCATGTTCGAGGTCGCGGCGCGGCGCGTTCGAACCCTAAAAAGAAGCTAAAAAATATCGGGGATTGCAAATCAAATAAGAAGTACGGTCTAATCTTCCACCTTGAAATCACGCTGCCGCAATCTCATTTTTAATCAAGCCCTCCCGATCGCCCTCTTTGCAAGATAGAGAACCTCCTCCGCATATATCGAACGGCAGATGATCTACCTTCACTCGGCAGAGTGGTCCATTGTATCCCAAATTGGCTTTTTATGGCGGTTGAATATAACATCAAGGTTGTTTGCAATATTTTTTTCTGCCGCTCGGTAACACGGGTAGCTTACCCACACACCTGGAGGAGAGATTGGTTTTCACGTATCGCAATCATCCTGGCGCCTCCGATCGACTGTCCGATAAAGTAAATTACGCATTTCGCAGCAAATAAGCAAGGAACCCGATTAACGAGCGCCACTTTGCGTATAAAATTCTGATTTAACGCGTATTACGCACCGAAACGCAATTAATTGCCATCGATCTCGCGTTAAGACCTAATAAAAATTGCGCGATGTGACGTTATTTCTTTGCCGGTGTGAAATTATATATATATTTTTTTTCGCAGAAAATTTTTTTCTCCATCTGCTGTCCGATTTACGAACGAGACTCTTGGATTTTTTCGAGGATAACGCGGCGCTTGTTATTGCGGCATTACGGATATCGGATGTCCTTTTGGTGTGCTTCTGGCGCTTCATGTGCGTGTTCCCCGTATCTCTCTTTCTCTCTTTCTCATTTCTTCTTTCTGTCCTCGACATATAATGCGCGGGACCCGTGAGCGAGGAAAAACCGAGTCCCCGAGTGTACAATGCTGAAGCGCAGGCTGCAGTTCCGCCCACTTCCGGACCTTCAATGCATTCCCGACTCGTCTAACTACCCTTAGCAGTTAAGCCATGTGAAGCCTGAAGACGTGTCCTTTTGCCGCGTGCACGATTTTTTCTTCTCTCTTTCAACCTGAGTAAAAATGTACATCGCGCGCAGTGTACGATTACCAGATACTCGAAGCCGTGTATTTTCGTGGCACAGACGTCTCGGAGAACGTCAGAAGACATGTGCCGCACACACAAATCGCGCGCGTGCGCGAAAGATGGTGAATTTTTCAGGCGCATATGTAAATCCTCGCTTTGTCTCGAGTCGAACGAGAGCGAACGCGTTCGATTTGCGGTCTTGAACTGCGCTCTTTCCGCGAATTCATACAATTCACGAATAAACTGCGCTGTTTATAGAACGAAATAGCATATTTCTAAGAGCTTCGCCGCCCACTCACGCCCACGAATCGTTTCCGCGCGAACGGAAAATAAGTAAAACGTTTTTCTACCCTTACGCGCTCTCCTCTGTATCGAGGGGTTTTTATTGATGTTATATTCGAAGATCTCCTCTCTCTCTCTTTCTCTCTCGCAGAGTCGGGCACACCCCGTAACACCCACTTCCCTTCGAGCTTGGATATGGGACACGCAGGACCGTAAGAAGTTAAACGGATATTATTTTCACGAAGGGACACACGAGACTTTAGTCGTCGTGGCCGAGAACGTGCGCCGGGAGTAAAACAAAACGGCGCGCGCGTGCAGCCTACGACGTCGTTCTCGAAAATTATAGGCGCGATAACTGAGTGCGAACAGGCCGATAACCGTGACGTTCGTTTCAAGTGGCGCGCAAGCCGCGCGCAATCGAGACCGCCGCGCGAAGCCGGCCGACTTTAAAGGTCGCGCTTTATTACTATGCAAATTTAAATTACAATAGCTATCGCCCGACCATAAATTACAATAGCCTTAGGAGCGTGAGTCAGAGTTTTTGTTTTCTTCAACGATAAACATTTCTTGCGTCAAGTCTAATTTACTATTCTAATGCGGTCTAATTCGCTGCATCAATTATACGATTTTACGCGGACTTTCAAATTGCTTGATGTGTCGCTTAGTTTTTCCGCCTTCGATATGACACATTTTCGAGCATTACTTCGTACGCGCGTAAATAATTTGATAAAAATTTTCACACACAAAACACACCGAATATATAAACGCGCGACATTGAATTCAATGATCTCTGATCCACGGTGGGTGATTACAGTTCAATTTTGGACAAATCGGCACAGACGGCAATTCTGTGCACACGGCAATTTATGCGATAACCCCGAGACACAAAGGCAATACGAGTCCGGCTTCATTTACTTCGCACACTTTGCCTCGGCGCTTCTCTCTCTATTTGCGATTCCGTTTTATAGCTCCGATCCGCCATAAACGGAAACGGCGCGGTGCGCCTCGTAAAAGATACGACCGTCGCACATCTATGGAAAACTGCGCGTGCTCGTGCTCAGACAAATCATTCGAAAGCAGAATGGTTTTACAGCGTCACGAATTGTTCCGAAATTGGCTGTATACGCGCCGAACGAGGCGCCATAATTGCAACATGATTTACCAATCCACGACCTAATGGCGATGTTACCACAGCGGTTTATAACGCAACAAAATTGTTCTGTTGCGCGCTGCGTGAATTTGTGACACATCTGACCTCCTCGATTTTGTTTCGTAATATTATTTTGTATGCTCAAACATTGACATGCAAATACGCGAACGGTATACATTATCGCGACGATAACACGCTCGACGAGAAGTTTGGTAATCGCGCGCTTCGCACGGCGATGGCGCTCGTTTCCATTGTCAGTCGATTCGGCCAGAAAATCGCGGCCGGAAAACCGGATAGGCCAAGCCGCAAACACGCTGCTCACCACGTTTTTAATGAAGCTGCCGCCAGTGGTGATCTGGACAGTGTCTCGGTCGGCGACAGTTGGCGCGCCTCTTTGTGCCAGAAACCCGCGGCGACAGAAACTATATATACTCTCCAAGCGAGAGTTGTGCGGTACTTTCCAGAGCGCGCGAGGTGGCGCGATTCCGAGACCCGTTTTCTAACTAACTGACGGACTTCTGGCCGCCAAGTGGAAACCCGTAAGGGGACACCGAGCTTATGGGATCGACAACAAACAGGAACTGCAAAGGGCGTAGCGTAGGTTATCGGGTTACCGATGCAGCTCTCGACTTGATACGGCTGATTTATTGAGCGGAAATCGATTAGCCTCAAATCTTACACTTAATTACAAAAATCGTGACGCATGATACGAGCGCGATCCGGGATTGACGCGTATGCACATTTTGCTTCGTGTGTCTGTATTTATTCGCTTAAACGAAGAAACGGACTTTATATATAGAGAATGAACTTCGGAAATAATTCGACGGAAGAAGAAAACATTGTATTCGAAGCTTCGACTTCCTTGACCTGCTCACGTTTCGCCGACCGATTTCTGCACTGCCTATAAATCCGCATCAGGCCTGCTGCGGGGATTTGCACGGGATTCTGGTATTATCCCGCTGGCTATTCGGGATGATCCTAAATAAACACGCGTGCAGGCACACGACTCGCACGCACACATGCGCGCGCGCACACACACACACACACACACGCGCGCGCCATCTCCGCCCGTGTCACTTCGAGGTTTTCGTCCTTCGCACAATTCCTTGGAAGCAACCCTCAAGAAGATTGGGAACAGGAGAGGAGATGCGACACAATGCCGAATGGTGTTGTACAAGAGCAACGGATCGATCCGCTAGATCGTATAGTCGCAGAAAAAAAAAAAGGATGAATTCTCAGGCAAGGGGCGGAAAAGGTGCTACCTCCGAACAGCCTCCGCGTTTTCGTCGCTCCGCGCTCTGAATGCCGTCCTTTTACAAGACGTGTTATGTCACGAACTGTCTTCTTTAAAACCTACCGACAACTCCCTGGACGACGAAAGCAGGTCAGCAACCACAGTAAACGATGCGTCGGTGCGCAGCTTGCTCGCGGGAATGATGGATGAGAAATGAGACAAATCGATCAATTCCGATCAAGTATATACACGCGACAATTCGTATATGCGAGCGGTTTTGCGAAAAATGGCAGACGACATTTTTGTATGTCCCGTTCGACATATAACAAACGCGCGAAATCTTGTTATATTTTTATTATTATATTATTTTTATTAGTATATTAGGTTTTACGTCTAAATTATAATTATGTATAATTGAGACACAGATTGAGAAAACGTTTCTTCGAAGGTTATTATTTCCTTATCCTCGTAGTTCATTTGGATTTGCAGCCAAATGCTCTAACAACACGCTCGAGGTGAGCGCGGTTTGTGGTTAGAAGGATCACTTGCTCTCTCGATATACGTTTTGTATCTTCGGCGGTAAACGATAATAGCGACAATCTACGCGCCGTCGAACGGATGCTCATCATCGCACGTCGAAATTGCAGAGTTCTCGCTCGCAAACGTGATTGGTTGTGTGCGCAAAAAGCGCTTAAGTGTCCCGCTTCGCGCCCCTTTCTCGGATCAGCGACATTTCCATTGTGCGGATTTCAATAGACAGGCACTTGTATCATGTAAGCATAATAATAGACAAACGCGGTCGAATGCGTCCGCCATATGCAATGCTGTTGCACGTGGCCGATTCTGACAACATAAATCGCGTTTTGTTTTTTTCGTAACGCGTCGGACTCGATTTCTCCGAGTTGTTTCCTGGAAGATCGAAAAGTCAGATCGCGATTTCTTGCGAGCACGCGATTCGAGACTGCTCTCCGCGCTTGTTGATTCTTCGAGTATTCTTGTAGAGTCGGATACAAGGAGCAGGATTAAAAAAGGGATCAGGTAAGTCCAATCGGAAATCGCAGCGAAACGGCGCGCGGTTCGCCGGGAATATTACTGTGTGAGAGAACATTCGTCATTATTGCTATTGACCGTTGGACCCCGGGATCTACCCATTCGGGTTCTACAGGAAGTAGGCCGGTCGGATCAAGGACTAAGGCTGCCCTTTTCCATTTTGAGACGGCCTATTCAGGTGTAATGGTCAGTTAAAGACTATCCAAACAGAAGATACCACCGGTTCCCTCGATGAACTTCCGAGACTTTCTTCTTTCTCACGACCGCGAGTGTCTTTGATTCAAAGTCCTGCGCTAAAAGGATCAAAATTCTTTGTGTTCGCATGTTGATCAAACTAGTTAGTTAATTTGTTATTTGCTCCTTATTATATATTTATAAAACAAATATACAATAAGTTTTAACTATTATCTCTGAAAGTTTAGTGGCTCGTCTTGTTCCGGATTTTAAATTCCGGATTTGTCTTCCGCTAATTTGTAATTTGTTGCTTGTGATCATTTTCATAAGCACGTCTGATTCGTAAGACGTAAATTTATATGTACGCAAATTTGCAACCACACAACGAGAACAACCGAACAGCCCACCCGCGATTGTCTAAATAGAGGAATCATCTCAAGTATATTTATCCACGTGATCTTTGAATAACAAATGCGGAAATCCTTAAATCCTAAATCAACGTGGCGCGAGCCAAAACCGAAGGCGGACTACAAACAAACGGCGGCAGTCGAAGCACGAAGGACTCGTAGTCCAGTGTGTGACGAAAGTCAAATATTAGATCACTAAATAAGACGTACTTTGTGTCAGATCGAGTTAGGCGACTTGACGGTAGTTCATGCAACAATTCTCTCTTCACAATTACTGTGTGTGCACGTACGCAATTTTTCTTTCTTTTTCTTTGTTTCAATCATAAGTTTAAAATGACAGAGAAACATTGTTGCAGCATATAAAAAGCGTATATCAAACATACGAAATAAATGCGATTCGCCATTCGTTTTATCGTCAAAGTAGTAAAGAAACTATTTTTGTTTTCGCGAGACTCTTACCTCGTTCCTTTATTCGAAAAAACGAGGTGCCTTTACAGCCGTAATAGCATCTCAACGAGAAGGAGCAACACAAAACGAGAAGAAATCGAAGACAAGACAATGACCGCTGTTCAAACATGTCGAACGTCAAACAGCCGCCGCATCTCCGTGTAGGACGCGACCGCACGTGCATTAACGGTCTGCGATAGCGAAAGAAGAAGTTACCGCACCTACGGAGTGTCGTATCCTTTCGAACGTTTAAGAACATCCGGCGTCGGGAATAATAAATATTTGGAAAGGTGTTACGGGACGATGGAGACGCGCCGAAGCCTTTTATATATTTGTAAGAACATGTCAAAATTAGTGTCACGAGCAAAATCACAGAAATATGGAAAAAAAGCAAAATATATTTTTTCAGGCTCGAATTGCAGACGCGCGATCAGAAAATTCGCGAGCAGTAGTTTTATTTTCAACGTATTTCATGTACTACTTTTTGTCAAAAATAATTATACACGTGTACACATTTTTTTTTCTAATTCTGATAAATAGCATTTGTTTCATGATATTATATTTGGCGAGATAAAGGATAAGGATAAGGGTACATGATACAATACACAGATGTAATGTAACGTGTCCCAACTGAAATACGCCTACAAGCCAAAAGATGTCGATTGACTCGTTTTCTCTGAGGTACGTTCCAAAATCCTATTTGACTAAAATGCTATTGTACGTCACATGTACTATAGTTTTTTGGTTACCTAGGATTTTGGAACGTACCACTGTTGATGCATAATCGTAGCTCTTGCTTATCGAATGTCATCAATGCCAGAACTAATTGATTTATTACAATTGATCGATTGATCGAATTGGCCATCGTAATTCTGCGAGACCAGTTGCTGCTAACAGTTGTCTGGCTTATATATGAACTGTACTCTGGCTACACTTTTTCTATAGCTTCTGCAGACGAAACGCGCGTGACAATAAACAAGAAAAGAGAAAAAAATAGGAATTTAGTTTTGATTTTTTTTAGTTCGTATTCTCTTTAAATATACAAGTATATTCAATCTTAACTCCAACTGTATTTGCGGGATATAGAAGTTTTGAAAATCGAAACGGCACGCATTACTTGTGCGACCACTGTAGTCAATGAACTTAAATATTTTTGTTGGAACTTCCACAGGAAAAAAAGAGAGATGTGATTAGTTACACGATACGCGTCCCGGGAAAACTACGTGCTCTACAGGATCGCAAACTAAGGAGAAAAATATTGGGAAAAATTCAACGCAGCGAAATGTGTTAGCATGCTATTGGCTGACGTTATACAAAGACGTTGGACGGATAGAGACGTGTAAGATCGTTACACAGTCACAGTCTTCTACCAGTCGTTCGAAAGTTGTTTTATACGTGTACGCATTCTCCAAACACGTAGTGCTACAGAAAGAAAAAAAAGAAGTTGGACAGAAAATGGATTCTGAAGCAAAACGAATGAAAAATAATGAAATGGAGGAATGGATATTCGTAGAATCTAAAGTTCCGGAAGACTCGGAAGCAGAAAGTGAAAAAAAGACTAATACAGATGAAGAAAATGATAAGTACGATATGTTCATCTACGATTGTCATAAAGAAGAAGAATATTTGGAAAACGTCGAACGTTGTACTAATATGTGGCGCTACAATGTATCGACTAACGAAGCTCACCATAGATTTAGTAACCTGTTTAAGAACTTGGTTATGATGTATCAAAGACCTGTGAAGAAGGTAAAGTATATACATATATATATACAGGGTGTCCCAGTATGACTTTAACACCGCTTGTAGGCAAGTAGAAGGAGTAAAACTGAGTCGAAAAGTCCTGAACCAGAATAAATCAAGCCAATCAGCGCCGACCTTTAGCTCAGTGGTAGTGTGCGTGAGCGCTCCGTGCGGCTCACTGACATGCGCCCGGCTAAAGGTCGGCGCTGATTGGCTTGATTTATTCAATAATTACTCCATTATTATATGTAATAGAAAAAAATGGTTCAGGACTTTTCGACTCAGTTTTACTCCTTCTACCTGCCTACGAACGGTGTTAAAGTCATACTGGGACACCCTGTATATATATATATTTTTTTTTCTTTAAAAATATCATATCTAAATGTAATACAAAATATATTCTATATGCAAGTAACATACATGTAAATGTGTGTATATACGCGCACGCATGTGTGTATAAACGAGATATTATGTTATAACTTCAATAATCTTTCTCTTGAAATATTGTAAGATTAAGGAAATAGCCAATGTGAGGCAAATAACCAGATTTTCGGGTCAATGAAGTCTGTCGGTGGCCATCGCGTAAGTTACATCGCGGAAAATTATTTCGGGAACGTCTTTTTTGAGATGAAGGTTTTTTTAAAAAAACACAGTGCCGGCTGCGCATGTTGGATGGACTGAGTTCTCCCTAACCTGTCAATTTGCGCATTGAAGAAGACCCAAATTTGGGGTCGAAACGTTTGTCAATTTTTTAAAAAAATAAAGAAGTTCATTGACCCGAAGATCTGGTTATTTGCCTCACATTGACCATTTCCTTAATCCTACAAAGATATTATGTTGTGTTAACTTTTTCGGTGCTATCGTCGACGCGAAAGTATCTCGACGGCCGAGTATCGACAAACGTCCATTGTAACTGCGCAACAATAGGCCGCAAGAGACGCTACGAAATGTCATATCAAAGATTAAAATCGTTAATATAATAATATGATTTAACAAAATCTGTAATATTTTATTATTTATGTTATCTTATTTAGGAAGGATATGCAAGGAGAGCTTTAGAAAGTAAAGCGATAATAAAAATAGTACTTGAAGTGCTTGATACGTCAGGTGTAATACGTAAAGAATCTGTAAAAGGTGAACCTGACAAGTTTATTGTTTACCCATACGATTCCGACAAGGCAAAAGCTGAAATGATCAAGTATGAAAATATTCATTTTCGGGGATTACATGAAACACTATACATTTTACCTAATATATACCTAATTATATATTTAATTTTTTTATATTTATATTTTAAAAAGTATATATTAATTAATTTATTATAATTAATATATATTAATTTATTTATATTATTTATATTATTTATATATTTAATTATTTTTGTTTTAAAAATTATATATTTAATTTTTTATATTTAATTGTATATCTTACATACATCACTTTTTTTTGAATATTTGTGTTTAGATTCTCTGCTGCTATGTCTAAAGAGAAGAAACAAATTGAGATAGAACAATTTGAAGACAGTGTCACACGTCCACACGATCGCCGCAAGCTACGCGATTTTGGAATAGATGATCTTGATTCTAAAATTGATGAGATAAACAAATGTGAGAAAAGTGCAAAACCATTCACTAGTTCCACCGAACAAGAGAAGGTAGATAATCGCAATGTTTCTTTATATTTCTGAAGTCCTATATCTATATTGTTTCATCTATTTTTATATTATTGATTTATTATAAAAGTTATTTTTGTAATTATTTTTTATAATTATATAAAATTTAAGTTATTTCTCGTTACAAAAAACAAATATCTATTTAATTCCATTTTGTGTTCTTTATACGTAATTAAATCTAGCTTATATTCTCCATCTTTCTTCCAGAAAAAAAGCGTTTATGGTCACACACAAAAATTTCCGTTTATCAACAAATTCATGGAGTCCCTAAACTCTGTAACCGAAATAGAAACTAAAATAGAATATAAAGCTGAAGTTATTAATATCTTCTGTGCAAATGCTCTTGTAGACCTACAAAAGGCTATAGAAACATTAAGAAAATTATAAATTAAACATATCCAAATAACAATGTGTAATTATTTATTATTACACAAATATATACACGTATGTGAATAAATCGTCTATTGTGTTTTATATATATATACAATAACACTGCTAAAAGCAATATTACCAACACTGACATCACTAGAGTCGAGACCACCACAAGAACACAAAAACTCGACACAACTTCTACACAAACCTCTATTAGCTCAACTGTCTCTGGCGTCAAAAGACGTTCTTCAGATGTTGAAATCTCAGGATTATCAACGTTTAAGTCACCTTTGTCAGAACTTAGCAAACGTGGTTATTCAATCAGTCCAATTATTGAATAATTATCTGACAAATATAATGTTGATTTAAATTCTGCACGATAGGAAACACATGTGTGCATATTAATATCAAAACGAGATATTTAAAACTTGCAAATACTCGACAATTTCTCTAGCTTAGATGTGATAAAGATGCGTTCCATTATTAAAACTACTGACAATGAGATTGATAACAAATCGCGAGAGGAGAAAGGGAGATCGCCCTTCTAAGCTCCGCGTTCTTTTCCGATCGTTGGTGACCGGTCACTTGATGGCTAGGATGAAACAACTCCAAGCTTTTTCCCCCCCTCAGAGAGAATCAAAATTTTGTCAAAAGTTCATTACGTATAAAAATAATCAAACTAATAAAAATTAACATATCATACAGAATTTCGAGTTAAATCTATTCAAATCGATTTCTGTATTTATGTTACCGGTACTAGTACGCTTAATAACAGAACGCATCTTTGCTCATATCTAAACTAGAGGAATTGTCGAGTTTGCAAGTTTTACATATCTCGTTTCGATATTAACGCAAGCGCTTTCTATCGTGCAGAATCTAAATCAGCAATATATTTGTAAGATAGTTATCCAATAAAAGTAATTTTGACAAATTATTTGCAGTCTCCAAAAGCAATAAATATATAATTCTAATTCCTTAAATATATAACATTTAATAATTTTTAGTAAAGTCAATAATATATTATATGAAAACTTACATGTGAACATATATATATATGTTGTGTGTATATATATATATATATATATATATATACGTATATTTCCGCACAAACACCCTGCGAACGGCTCGTAAGACCATATATTC